>APFE030748346.1:6662-72924 GCA_000404065.3 Pinus taeda
GTAAAGGTGGTGTGCTGGAAATGTGGAAAGGAAGGGCACTTCAAAAGGGATTGTAAATCTAAAGCTCCTGATAAAGGAAAGGGATCTGATGATGCTCCTTCTACAGAGGAAAAAACCACCTCAGATGAAGGTGGGGATGTCTACTTGGCTTCTTCAAGTACACATGTAGATTATGAGGTATGGTTGATTGACTCAGGTGCATCCTTTCACTTCACTCCCAATAGAGAGTGGTTCTGCGAATATGAGAAATATGATGGTGGTGATGTCTCCTTGGGGGATGACAGGGAGGCTAGAATCATTGGTCGTGGAAAATTAAAGTTGAAGTTGCAAGGTGGAAGGGTCAGAACACTTCCGAGTGTTCTACATATCCCTGCATTGGCCAGAAATCTGATTTCTGTAAGCAAGTTGGATGATGCAGGTGTAAAAATAGTGTTCGAGAAGGATACCTGCAAGATGGTTCGGGGAGCACTGATATTGGTGTGGGGAGTTCATATTGGAACTCTGTACAAGCTGTAAGGTAGCACTATTATTGATGGGTGCAATAGTTCTGTGGTTCTTGAAAGTGGAGTAGAAAATCTAGTGGTCTCTGGAAAGAAGACCATGCTATGGCATCAAAGGCTTGGACATATTGGAGAAAAGGGCCTTCGGATACTTCATGGTAAAGGTATGGTAGAAAGTATGAGTAATAGCTCTCTGGATTTCGATTTCTGTGAAAATTGTGTACATGGGAAGCAAAATCAGGTGAGTTTCCCCTTTGGTAGTAAGAGGGCGGAACAGAGATTAGAACTTGTGCACAGTGATGTGTTTGGACCTGTGAAGGTTCCATCACTGAGTAAGTCTGTGTACTATGTATCATTTATAGATGACTTCTCAAGGAATACATGGATATATTTCCTTAAGAAGAAATCTGAAGTCTTTGACAAGTTTAAAGAATTTAAGGCTCTGGTGGAAAACCAGACAGAGAAGAAGATAAAGGTGCTGAGGACAAATAACGGTGGAGAGTTTTGCAGTAAGAAATTTGAAGAATTCTGTAAGAAGTGTGGTATAGCACGACAGAAGACTAATCCATATACACCTCAGCAAAATGGAGTTGCAGAAAGAATGAATAAGATGTTGATGAAAGGGCAAGAACCATGCTCAGGGGTGCCGTGTTAGGACAAGATTTTTGGGCAGAGGCGGTGGATACTGCATATTACCTTGTCAACAGGTCACCTGCATCAGCGTTGGAGGATAAGACTCCACAAGAGGTATGGATTGGTAATAAAACCTCTCTTTCACATCTGTGGGTATTTGGATGTGATGCATATGTACATGTTCCAAAGGAGAAACGAACCAAGTTAGATAGTAAATCTGAAAAGTGCATATTTATTGGGTATAAGGATGGTTTAAAGGGTTATAAGCTTTGGAACCCAGTCACACGGCAAGGTTGTGTAAACGAGATGTGTGTCAGGGAGGTGAAAGTGTTATTAAACATGAAGTCCAATGAAAGGAACCTGAGAAGATAGAGTTTGAGCTAAAGGAGGAAGAATCAGACTCTACAGTAGAGGAGGAATCAGAAGATGAAGAGCCACAAACTCCGGCTGTGAAAAGATCAGTTCGAGAAAGAAGGTAGCTTCAAAGGTATAGTCCATCTAATTTCTATTCAAATTTTGCTTTATCTGTTACTGACGATGATCCTAGAACTGTGAAGGAAGTAGTAGATTCAAAGGATGGAAAACCCCGGAAAGAGGCCATGGTTGATGAAATGGCATCTTTGCACAAAAATGAGGCTTGGGATCTAGTGGAGTTGCCGGCTGGAAGGAAACATATTGGCAGCAAATGGGTGTTCAAAAAGAAGACAAATGTAGAAGGAAAAGAGAGAAATACAAAGCTTGGTTGGTAGAAAAAGGTTATTCCCAGGTGTCGGGAATTGATTTTGGTATATTTTTTCTCCTGTTGGCAAGGTAACTTCTATTAGATTACTTTTATCTGTTGCTATTGCTTTTTATTTTGAGGTAGAATAGATGGATGTGAAGACAACATTTCTTCATGGGGATCTCAAAGAGGAAATCTACATGAAGCAACCTGAAGGCTTTGCAGTGAAGGGTAAGAAAGAACTGGTATGCATGTTAAAGAAGTCTTTGTATGGGTTAAAACAATCACCAAGGATGTGGTATCAGAAATTTGATACATTTATACGAGGAATTGGCTTCACCAGAAGCAAAGCAGATCACTGTGTGTATTTTAAATTAATTGGTGACCATGATATTTATCTGGTCTTGTATGTGGATGATATGTTGCTAGTTGGAAATGACAAAGAAATTATCGAGGATTTGAAGACCCAATTGTCCTCCAAATTCGACATGAAAGATCTTGGTTCTGCAAACTATATTTTGGGCATGGAAATTAAAAGAGATTGGGAAAAGAGGAAGCTTTGGTTAAACTAGAGGAAGTATGTCGAGACAATCCTGTAGAGGTTTAATATGCAGGATAGTAAACCGGTGAAGGTTCCCATTCCTGTAGGTGTGAGGTTATCTGCTGAACAATGTCCCAAGACACAAGAAGAGGAAGAGGACATGTCCAGTGTTCCATATGCAAGTGTAATCGGTAGCCTGATGTATGCAATGGTCTATACTAGGCCAGATATTTCACATACAGTGGGAGTATTCAGTAGGTTTATGTCAAAGCCAGGAAAGGAGAATTGGACAGCAGTGAAACGGGTTTTTAGGTATTTGCATGGCACTAGTGATTATGGTCAGTGCTACCAAGGAAGACCAGGATTGGACAGAGTGTTGGGTATTCGTGGCTTTGTTGATGCAGACTGGGTTGGAGATCTAGATCAGAGAAGATCTACAAGTGGGTATGTGTTTAACCTATTTGGAGGTGCAGTCAGTTGGATGAGTAAGAAACAATCTGTAGTGGCACTATCAACTACAGAGGCAGAATACATGGCAACCACTCATGCAAGAAATGAAGCAGTTTGGTTGCAGAGGTTGTGTTCAAGTATGGGGTTAGTATAGGAAGCTATAAGGATATACTGTGATAGCCAAAGCGCAATTTCCTTGGTAAAGAACCGTGTATATCATTCAAAGACAAAGCACATTGATGTTCAGTATCACTTTGTGTGGGATATGATAGAAGACAAAAAGGTGTTGCTGGTAAAGGTGGACACTTTGAAGAATACTGCAGATGCATTGACAAAATCTGTGAGCTCTGAGAATTTCTCTTGGTGTAGAGAAACAATGGGCATTTCGGGCTGGGAAAAAAGACTAAGCTTCTTGTGGCCCCGGAAAAGAAAACAACAAGTGGGAGAAGTGGGTTTGTTATATCTTACACGTATAAACAGGGGGTTTGAAGGGCACTCGTACCCACGTTAAGGGGCCGGGGCAGTGCCCCAGAAAATTTTGGTTTTGGACCCTATGTTAGGTTGGGCAGACCCACCTATGGTTTTGTGCATGATTTTTGCACATGTTTTTTGGACGCGATGGTTTTCGCTCCATGGTATTGGATGCTTTGGCATGTATAAATATGTATTGTAACGTTGAAAGGAACATAATGAAAAATCAAGTTGGTAGTCCCGGTTTTGGGATCCAGGGGAAAATATTTGTGTATATGTGTTTTATGTGTTATGATCTTGCATTGCTTATTTTCTGTGTTTTAGAATTCGTATTCAGGTAATTTCTGTACAGGGTTAAAACCTACACAACAGTGATGAAGAATTTTAAAAGAATGAAGTGTCACGGTGTCCACTTGGTCCTAATCCTATGGACTATGAGAGCAGTAGTGATGAAGAGCGTGATAAAAAATTTCAAAAGAATGGAGTGTCACGATGTCCTCATAGTCCTAATCCTATGGACTATGAGAGAAGTAGTGATGAAGGACAGGATGAATCACTTAGTGATAATCCTAATCACTATAAAGGTAGTAGTGACAAAGGACAGGATGTAGCATTTTCAGTGAGTAAACAGTCACATTTTCGACATAGTCCTAATTCTATGGACTATGAGAGCAGCATTGACAATGCACATGAGGAAGAATATCCAATAAACATCGAGTCAAATTTTCTATTTAGTCCCAATTCTAAGGACTATGACAGTAGCACTGAAGAAGGGGAAGATGAAGAATATCCCACAAGTCAGTATTTGAAAATCACAACTAATCATAGTGTTGATAACATTCCTCTTAATGCTGATGAATTTGCTTATACAAATTATGGTCCAATGATGGAGATGTTGCCAATAAATATTGTATCAAGGAGTAGGAGCAGACCTTTTCATATCAATGCAAGATGTTCTAGTTATACAAGGGGTAGAGCAGAATATCTGATGAGAAGGAGTTCTATCAGCACTCTCATTTCAAATGAATGTTGTCAAAAAGATTGCTTGAAACACAAGGATTTCAAATCTGCATTAGAGAAAAGGAAAAGATATTTGTCAATGAATAAAAGCATGCAAAATTCATATTTAGTTGGGTGCTTGTAATCTACATTGTCAGGTTATGATTATGATATTGTTTCTTTATTTATCTGTAGAAAGGATTTTAAAATGTTTCATTCAACTGGGAAATTCGTCTCTAGAGAATCCAAGAAAATTGGAAATGGATCCCATATTTTATTCAAAAGTACGTCATAAATGACAGTTTGGGCCATTATAGAATTCTACAATTTCATGGATGAAAGATTTCTTTTCAAAGCATGGAGAGTGTATGCCAAATAGAAAGACAATACATATTCCAGATTATTTTTTAAGACGAGAAATCTACAACTTATACAAAGAATATGCAGAAGGTGTTGAGGGACATGGTCGGTTTATTACATATCAATATTTTGTGAAGGTATGGAAGAAAGAATTCAACAATGTCTGTATTCCTAAGAAGACAAGGATGGGGATTTGCAGTATATGTGATTCTCTTAAATAAAAGAGGGACAAATGTGAAGGGTTAGAAAGAGGTAAGCATTCATAACTTTAACTTTTAAAATTGTATAGTCATCAACTATGAAAACATATTTCTTAATGACTTTCTTTCATATTGTGTAGATTCAATTGTCAAAGAACTTCAGGAGCATCGAAAAAAACAAAAATGTGAAAGGAAAAAGTTGTACAAGCATCAAAAGAAGTGTTATGATAATCCAAATAAATATTTGGGTATGATAATTGATGGTATGGACTAGAAGAAAACACTTTTACCACATTTTGTTTGCGCACTGAAAAATTTACAGGAGGAAAATTTTAACCAGTATCACTTGTTGGTTGTATGGTCTTCAATGGGAAAATGTTGCCAAGGGTGTACTTAACAACTCCAAATATTCATAATGATGCAAATCTGAAAATAACCATAATTCATGATTTTCTTTCTCATTGGTCTGGTAATCTTCCTGAAGTTTTGTATCTACAATTGGACAACACTTGTCGTGAAAACAAAAATCAAGTTGTTTTTGGATATCTAAACATGCTTGTTGAATTGAGAAATTTTCAGAAGGTAAAGGTTGGTTTCCTTCTTGTTGGGCACACTCATGACCATATTGATCATATGTTCAGTAATTTTTCAGTTACATTGAGCAGGAAGGAAATTGGGAGCTTGCTATCATTAATTGAATGTATTAAGAAATCATACATGCTAGAACCTACTTTTGATGTGTTGGAAGAAACTGCTGACATGCGAAGGTTTATTCGGGGATTGCATGGTGAGGAGAAATGCATTGAACAACTTAATGGAATTAGCTTCCAACATCAATTTCGTATCAAAAAAATTGACGGGAAAACACTAATATGGGGCAAGAAGTATTCAACTATTGTAAAATAAGCACCGTCATCAGGTTTGAGACTTTTGAAGTTCATTCTAGATCATCCAATATTTGCATCAAAAATATTGTTATTACAATCAGTTGGTGAAGTTCATAATGCACACAGACAGAATAGAGATATAAATTATTCTGATTGCCTAGAAGAAATTAAAAAATGTATTAGATATACATATGAGTACTTTGACATTGCTGATTCAGTTTGGTGGGAGTCATTTTTCAATAGTCAAAGTGATATCATTTCAACAACAACAAATGAAGATATACTTTTGAAAAATCCATTTATTTGGCCACAAAATGTGTCAAATGAGCATGAGGAAATAAACATTGTTGAACAACAACAATCTCAAGGTATTATTAATTCTTCACAGGCAAAGGAAAGGGAGATGTATATTGGTTCCAGAAGATCTCGTGCACAACGTGAAGCCATGGAAGACCTTTACAGGGGTTCGGTACAGGATATTAAGGAGGGTTGCATGATCGCAGCGCTAGCAGATG
This sequence comes from Pinus taeda, assembly GCA_000404065.3. Classification (NCBI taxonomy): domain Eukaryota; kingdom Viridiplantae; phylum Streptophyta; class Pinopsida; order Pinales; family Pinaceae; genus Pinus; species Pinus taeda. Next base: position 12,940 of record APFE030748346.1, read on the forward strand.
GAGATCCCAATGGCTATCCATTCTGGGTTGCTAAGGTTATAAAGGTCTTCACAAAAAATGAAGATGTTACAGGTGTTGAAGTACATTGGTATGCCACAAATACACACCCATTCAATAGTGTGTATAAGCTAGAGATGGTAGTTGACAAAAAAAGGCGGAAAGAGAAAAAGAAAGGGTGCAAATATAAATCGTTGCCGCACATACATCTTAAAATTGGAGGATGTTGGCATACTTGTTTATGACTTCAATTTAATAAAGAAAGGAACTCTTCGCTTCAAGATGATAGAGATTCTAAAAAGTTTGTTACCAGAAGGAACAATGTTGAGATGGGAGTCTACTGAAACCAGTCGTAGATCTAGAAAAATTTTGAAACCTGAAATGGTGGGCATGCATGTGGACTTAGATGGGGCACTAGTTGATGAAAGAGAAGAATATGAAACATCTTCATCTGCATCTAGTCATTCATCTGAAGATGTGAATTCTGATGGTGTGCAAGAAAATATTAGCGATTTTGAATAGTTGTCTAAGACAATTTATATAACTGATGTTTGCATCGTATCTTGAAATAAAATTTTTGATTTCCATATGGTGTTAAATCAGAGTTTATGAACAATTTTTATGTTGTTGGATTATATGTCTTAATTATGATGATTTTTATTGTTTAGAATATCTACAATGCAACATTAAATTAGAGATATAATGTATGTTTCATTCAATATACAAATAATGACATTTTCATTCATTTAGTCATGTAATTTGTTTTATACAAATTCGGTTTTACTAGCATTTTTTTAAAATGTTGAAAATTGACCCTAAAAAAAAATATCTTCATTCCAGTATCAATACTTTTTTTATTTTCAAGGTTCTTTTTGCACGAAAATTTCGTTTTCACTGCCATTTTTAAAACATATTCCAAATTGGCCCTAAAAAAAAAACATAGTTCCAGTATAGACACTTTTCGTTTTTAGCAACTGTTTTTGATGTTTTTTTCGGGATTTTTTGGGGAGAGTTTCCGTTTCAAAGTTTACATTGTTAATGTACCATAATTATAAAATAAGAATAATTATTTAATCTTTTTCAATCAACATAATAGAAAATATATAAATATTAATATTATGTTTTTTAAATGGAATTTGATGTATAGTTAGGATATTCAAATTTCAATTTCAATTTTCAAATAAAAAAAAAGTATTATGTACTTTTACTTTTTTAAAGTGATGTTTTTGTTAAATATACATCAAAATAATTTTGTTGAGTATGAATAATTAATTAGTTTATTTAAAGTTATAATATTGAATTATAGTATAAATTATAATTTTGAAAATAAATTATTGTAATAAAATTAAATTTTATAATAAATTGATGGTAAAAATATTATTTTAAAATAAAGATAATTTAAAGTTCAAAATCAAAAAATATTATTTTAAAATGAAGATAATTTTTTGATTGCCATGATATAATATAATAACAAAAAATTTAAAGCTCAAAATTTTAACCTTAGACATAGAGTTGGTGGAAAGATTTCAAAATATTGTTGAAATTTCTATAACTTTCAAAGCAAAAATGTATAATCATTAGACTATGGCAAAAGAATGTAAAATAACCAAATTAATATGTGAACTATTTAGAGTTATAACTCTCCCATACAAACTCCTTATTAAATGTTTATCATGGTTTTTAGATATATCACATCTATGGCCACCCTAAACAATGACTTTTTAAAAAGGGAAAAAATGCATATAAATTTCATTGGAATTTCGGGACCTATAATATGGTTGTAATGCTAACAACATTTATACAGTGGTAAATTAAATGAATATATATAAATATTATATTTATAATGTAAAGTTAAATTTATTTACATATCATTAAGTAAAATGCTTATTAATAGAAGGTTTATATATATATATAGAATGGATTGCAAATAAAAAAAAAAAAAAATGGTAATATTTTATCTATATTTCATTTAAAAAAAAATATTTATTTTAATCATAATAATTTATTAAGAACAAAAAGTATTATATTTAATAATAAATAATGTAGTGTTGTTTAATTATATATTATTATATATAGAGTAAATATATTATATATATATATATATATTATATATATAAAATGTTTCTTATTATTTTAAAATATTTTAATACTAATTCGATTATATATACAATTTTAATAATATATATAGCTTGAGAGTTTAGCTTAATTGGTGGAGTTCCTATCGGTTAAAACACTTTTTCTAGTGAGAGGTTATTAGTTTAGTTCTATTGAGAAGAGTTTTTGGCAAAAATCGCATCATAACTCATTTGTCGACGCGTTGTGATCCAACAAGTGTGGTTCATTATCAAGACACATTTAACTTGTCCTGACGATGAGCCACACTTGTTGGTTCAAAATGCGTCGACAAATGAATTATGGTGTGATTTTCGCTGAAAAAAACATGTCAATAAACTTGATACGATTCATAGAAGCCTAAATTCAATAGTTTAGTTCTCTTAAAACCCTAGGGGTCATGCTCTGTGGTTGAGCCCGCAAGAAGTGATCCCTTTAGGTGGATTTTCCCCATAAAATATTCTATGGAAGTAGAAGTCACCAATCTCCAAAATAATATATATATATATATACTATATTATATATAAACACACACACTTGAAGTTTGACATTGAAATAATTATACTTTACAAATCTAAAATATTATTAATGTCAATAGATTTCTTCGCTCCAAGATGTGGTATATATAAATATATAATAACACACCTTGGTACTTCCAACATTTTTGGCTAGAAAAACATGTATAATTTATTCAATTCTTAAATCATAGTTGATATATATCATTTAAATGATCTATATAGAAATAGGTATTTCTTATTCTATTGATAATTTCTTTCTAATTAAGGGCATTTTAATTATGGACAATATGAAACAAAAATAAAATATTGCAATGCATACGTTGAGTAAAATATATTACATGTCAATTATGTATGCATTATATAAAAATTGAAAAGTAAAAGTCTTTTTTGGATAAAACATTTTATTGGAATGTTGCTAAAAAGGAATGAGATGTGCAATTCTTTCTATGTTTACTATGAAGTTTACTTATATATAAGAGACCCTCATAGATCTATCTTAATTACAGATTTATCAAGGGTCCAAAAAAGATCAAACTTTAGATATTTAAACATGTTTTAAGATGCTAAACCTGAAAAAATATTTGCAGCCTCAAATAATTTGATCTCACCTTACACTTGATAAACAGAAAGTTAAAATAAATATATGCTAGTTCTTATTTTTCAATCTTTCAACTTTGTAAAAATCACAATTTTGACTTACATTATGTACCAATATTAATCCATACATTCAAGCCATAAATATAGTATTATTCTAATATTTTTTATAGCAATAATGTAAATATATTTATGTATAACTCGTACATTCAAACCAAAAATACGTTGTTATTCTAGTTATTTTCACATCAATAATGTAGATATATATTTATATTACTAACTTCTTTATATTGGCGTTAGCCCTAACTTAATAAAAAAAGAAATTATTACATTAGATGCTTATCTCATAATTGACATTGATATACCAAATTTGACTTGGCATAAAGCCCAAAATTGATGTCTTTGTAATTGTTTATAACATGGGTATATATACGTTACGAATGTCAATATTTCAGTGTTAAATTGAGCAATGAAAAATAAAATATTGATACCCTATCATTGAGCTACCTCATCTTCTTTTGCATTTCTTCAATGCATAGTAAAATTTCCTGCGAGGTTTCTGAGTAGTCGACCAACACATTTTCTATTATTGTTTTTAGCTACTGATATAGGTGAATAGTCTACATATAATTCATTTTCCAGGTTTTGGTGTTTCTAGAACCCAACTTCCTACCCTTTTCTTTTCTTGGGCATCTAATATCAATCATCTTTCTATGCTTGTCTCTCTTTCCGCATTTTGAATTTCTCTTCTCACATCAAGGGGGTGGATTGCACAAATATTGCTATCGAACATTCAACTATTTATTTTTCCCTTGAACTTGAAGGGTGCTTAGAACTCCTCACATGGTGACCCTCCAAACCAATAGTAAGTGGCATAGTGGCACGAAATATGAAAGAGCTAGGGAGACTGAAACCTAACAAGACTAAGGTAGTATCACTATAGGGAGAAACACAACAGAACCACAATGACACCTAGAGAATATTTCAATCCAAGAGAGAGAACTAAGGACAACCTTGAACTCCAAGCCAAAGGGGGAAGGTGGTGAGAAATTCTGCCAAAAATGGAGTAAAACCTACACCTTCCCTTTTGAAATCAAACTAAAAGCCAAATCCTACCAGAGGTCCCACACCTTGTGGAAAATGGTTAATGAAAGATGATACACCAACAAACCTAAGCATTGTAACAAAGGCATAAAGTGGCCATAATAGAGTTACATGCTAGAAAACGAGTAAACCTTCAGAAAAATAAAATTACTACTCATAGAATTGAAATAATAATTTGCACCACGTGCTCCCCTATGAGTTGAACCTAAGTGTAGAAAAAGGGAATTATTTGACCAATTTTCCACTTGAATCATATTGCTGGTCACGAAAAATTGAGATTGTAACCAAATACCACAAGGGAACGCAAGCCTCCTTAATGAACACTAGAAAGAACAATCTGCCATGAGACCAAACACTATAATACAAGCTCCCAATGCCAAAAATATTCCCCCAACTAGGAAGAGATTTGTTTTCAAAGAATTTAAAATTCTCTAGGTACATAAAACCTAGGAAAAGTGAACACTCAAAGAGAAATTGTCCCTAAATACAAATAGTTTCCTAACCAAAATCCTTTGGATAATTCCAGCTATCCATACTAACACCCTTTTCCTTGCCATGAGAGATACGTTATGTCACTTCCTTGAATAATGACGATTCACGATGGGAGAGGCCATCAAACACATCATCAAGACAAAACATAGTGCAAAAAGAAACCTTACTACATGTGCATGAACCATCTTCATATACAATTTCCATGTATGTTGATCATAGATCCCCACCTCCCTCAACTATTACCTCACTTAATCATTGTTTGTACCCCCAATTATGAGCACCAACACTAGGAGTTAAATAACACATTTGTTAAATAGTTGATTTAGTATTGAATAAATATCCATAGTATATAAAATTTTGAAATGCAAGAAATATGTTAGTATGTTTTGAAATGGTTCATTAACTAATAATTATATGTCAAATTTTTGTTTTCCATTTGTTTTAACATTTTTTATATATGATTCTTGTTTGATTTTATGTCTAGTTCAATCCTATAATATATAGGTAAGGTATGGATATTTTGATATGAATTTTTTTATTTTTTAACTAATAAGTTATGAATTTAACATATATTAATTTTATATTGAAATAAAATTATCAAAAAATATTATATTGAAAATTAATTCTCACAGATCTAGGTGTTTTCTTGATGGTGGAGCCTTGTTAGAATGGGCAGGACAAAATTTATTCCTAAAATGATCAAGACCTCCAACTGGCGGTCATGTGCCACAACCTCTCCCTAGGTGATATATGCACGAGTTATTACAACTTATGTAACTCATTCCTTCAACATCTACATTGTGATCTACCTCACATGTACTATAATGTGCCAATTAATGCTAATGTCCCTACTCATGTCCCATCCTTGTGGTATCCACCTATATTCCTTTATGTAAATATTAGCAGATGATGTGCATAACCATTCCTTTTCTCTCCTTGTCATTCTCACAAAATATCGCTGCATAGGGTTCATCGATTCTCAGTCTACCATCATGGACAGAGAGAAAGAAAGAGCAATATGGGGTGGGGGGGAGGGGGCAGAAGTCATAGGCATCCACCTTGAATTCCCTTGATTGATGATGACATGGAGTTATTCGACTGAGATGTTCATGTCCATATCCATTATAGGGTGGCTTCCCTGTAGGTCGAGGAATGAAGAAGATTGGGTGATGGACAATAGGTTATTTGAAACTTGTTGGCACAACATCTCTAGATTATGGAGTTAGCTAGAGAAGGTGTTGAAAGGAGGATGGAAAAAATAAATTCTCAACTTAGTAGAACATATCTCTCGTTATGCAATATTTCCAGATCCATTGATATAATTAACTTGCTACCTGTCCTTGTATCCTTGGTGTCCTCCAGTTCCTAGGAATGTTCTGAGGATAGAAATTCTTCCCACCAACCTCACTCCCCTCCTCTCCCTGATCCCCCAACAAGAAAATTACAAGACAAATGTCTTCTTGTCAGAGGTTCTCCAAACCATAAGCCTAAAGAAAAGGTGTGCAGCTTAAAGTAGCCCCCCATCAACGCCCCCCATATTGCCATTGAAAATCCCTCTCAGCAAGAGATAATTTTTTATGGATGCCTCATTATTGAGGAAAAGGTGGATGGCTAGTCTCTAGGAAATGTAAGCATTGAAAAATGAGGAATCAACAAAGCACAACAAGTTCCATCTAGCTCCAAGGGAAAGCAATCAACTTGAATAGGTTTTCTATTTAGTTTCATTTGTTTTTGTTCCTCCTTAGCTCATTACATGGCTCTAGTTTTGATGGTCACTCGTGTAGGAATCTCGGCAAATTTGTAAGACCTCTATTCTCCTTGAGTGGTCATCTGATTTCCCCTTCATGGCTAGATGGTCCACATCTAGCTCTACTCATTTTGGTCTTGGCTCCAGACCTCACATTGACTCTATGATTGTATTCTATGTAACATATTTTTGCTAATATAAAGTTTCTTACTTGCTTACAAATTATTTTTATTAAAATTTTTATAATTTATTTTACTAGAATAAAATAGTGTAGAATAAATATTTTTAATATAACATTAATTATTTATATCTTTGTTGATGGTGTTGGACCTGCCAATATTCAGGGGATATCCCCGATATGAAGTCTCAACAAGACCTCACACCGTTCAGTGTAGGAGTTCCATCCAATATGATGGAACAGTTGCCATTATCTTAAAGATATGCCTTAGTTCTTGCTTGTTAGCACGTGAGAGTGGTTTTCTTAGTCTTCGAAAAGCAAGGTTCTTGTGCCTGGTGAGTACTTAGTGCCACTTGTGTCAAATTTCTTTCACTGCAGAAGGAGAGGGTGAAAGTGAATCTCAGGTTGAAAGGGAATAGTCCCAACTCTGCTAGAGACACACAATACAATAGGACATGTACAACTTCTAGTGATGTAGTCCACACGTATTCGACAATCACAGACATAAGGTGAACAGATACCACATACAACACCCAGCGGAATAGTCCACACAAGCGCAATGAGCATTATAAAAAGTTTACAAGAATGAATCTATTGAGTGTATAGACAGATAGACCACATGGGCGAGACAATGTTAGCAAGTGATAAAACACATTTCCAATAGAATATGAATTAAAACAACAGAAATAGTTCAATTGTCTTAATACAGGTTAAAGCAACAGGCATTACAAGCATCCAAAAAATAGTCTTACAAATGAATACAATACATCTGTGAAAATGTGTTGGCCTGTTAACAAGCTTCTAAATTAAGCTAAAGTTCTGAGACACATCCGTACACCATTACATCACTAAACTCGATAGTGGGGCATTGGAGCCACTACTCACTACTTAAATAAGAGATTACAGACTCTTAAGGCTATGTGGGAGGAGTTGAGGTGAAAATTATTTGGCATGTACAAATGAGGGGTATATAGAGCCAAGGGTGAAACTGATGCTTATGACTATTTGACTTCCCTCATGATTGTTTGACTTACATGACTTTTTAACTTTACATGACTTTTAATGTCGGTCTCTTGGACTTCCATGTTACATTACATTGATTATAATAGTATGGTCCACAGTAGTGATGTGATCAATATGACTCATGACATGACTCAACATCATAGTGTTGGTATGTTCATGTTGATGGTGGTGTCCATGTCGAGCTGTAGCGTTGTTGAGTGATGTGTGTGCTCTTGGTGTATCATAGTTTCACCTCCACATAGAAAGGTGTGTGAAGTCTTCGATAGTCTCAGTTCTCTTTTGATAGTTCATCATGTGCATGTGTCTCCTTCACTTGCTTCTTGGTACGCTTCATGTGTCTCCTTATGCATCCCATTCGCCATCACGCCATGTCTCATCCATGTACTTGTATCTGCAATCACTCATGACAAGACAACATCAAATCCAGAAATCTCCTAGTCTACCATGATGCACCATCTTTCGTTTTTAGGTGTAGGAGAACCGGGAGAGAGGAAAAGGCTCTAAAACTCCGCAAAGCACATTTTAGGTTGGGATGCGGGCTCTGGGCGCTGTTAATGAAAATTACGCATAGGTCACTGGGAGGCTGAGATGGGCATCCCGGGTCAGCAATCACTGTCTATGGGATCTAGCTCAGTTGAGGGAAGATCTATGCAATTTTTTCTTTGAGACAGTGTAGGCAGCAAGGGGACATAGACAGTGAAAATTGTGAATATTCTCTGGGGAGGCTGGTAGCGTGCTGTGGGAGGCTACTGGAAAAAACTATGCAAAGCTAGGAGGCTATCCTGTAGGACATCCCTTCGCATTTTCTGGGCTGAGCGGGATGTTGGGAATATGGGACACAACCCATGAAAATTGTGAAGATTTCTCGAGGAGTAGCAGGCTGATAGACAAGGTGACTAGCTCAAAAAACTGTGCAATATTTTAGGGCAACGTAGTGATAGGCAGCGGGTGTTTTTCTATCATGTCTCCTCAATTTCTTTAGTCAGCATAGGAGTGCCTGCTTTCTAGCTTCTGCGCAATTTTTTGAGGAGTGAGGCTCGGTGTCACTGCACGGTCAAACCCTCTAGTTGATCAGCTAGAAGCTTGATGGATTTTCTTATGGGAAACAAAAATTTTAGATGGCTTGCTGAAAAACTTCTATGTTGTTCTGGGTGACAGTTAGTCGAGTCGACTCAAGGATTGCACAGTATACACTTCCTGGGAGGCAGCCTCAAGCTCAGTACAATTTTGGGCAGCAATACATGATCAATGAGAGTTGAGACTATGCAGTGCAGCTCAGCGGACGTCTGGTCATTGGAGGGTGGTCTGGTCAACAAAGCTTCAACAAAATGAATAAGCATGTGAATGAATGACTTCCTATATTCCTGACCTTGCGAACACACACTCAACATGACTTGATGAAAATACCTCGAACCATCAAGACAACATACACTCATTGTGACTGTCCGACAGGTGTGATCAACAAGCGTGACACTTGTGATAGATTGTTGAATGACTGCGATGACACTTGTGCGACAGTGCTTACAACATCGTGTGTGAGTGCAATAGATGTTTACATAGCAAGCACAACCCAAATAGAACCTTCAACATCACTTGAACAAGGTTGCCAGCATGACATAGCAATCAACATGCCAAAGACGTCAATTGGTCAAACAAGGGAAAAGGAAGCAAGACATGTAGAAGAAACGCATAAAATGACTTTTCATGTTTGCGCACATGCATGTTACTGAGGATAGGATGATATGACAATGAACAAGTAGTCTTGCAAACTCAACTAAGAGGTGTACTTCGAAAGGTTTTCTTTACTTACCATACTTACCCTCAAGATGATCATGCATCCGACGAATTTTGCATGCTATCTTGATCTTTTACATTACTTGGTTCGTTGGTCCTTATCCTCAACTCCTTTGAAGCAATTTCACCATGTCACCTTTTCTTGTAGTCACTGAGAGGTAGATCTACACAATTTCAGTGCACAGTGACTACTACTGGAATGAGGCCCTGGGATGGGGATCCTAGGAGGTACCTCTATGCAATTTATGAGTGCAGTGCAGCTGGACTTCTCTATCCATTTATAGAGTGTAGTGTTGGTTGGGGTCTCTACGGGTTGCGGGGTTTCAGCGGGCAAGAGAGATTGGTGTCTCTATGGGATGTGGGGTTTCAATAGGCAAGGGAGGTTGGTGTCTCTGCGCACTGCAGGGTTTCAGCAAGAAAGGTAGGAAGCTTGATCGTTGCAGAACCCAAGCACATAGTTCTGGGAAGTTGGATGAGGTTAGGTTGGTCAGGAAAATGGCTAAGTGCGAGATCAATGAAACATATGTAAATATTGATAGGACTTGACTATGATCACACACAGACACTCATTAACACAATATAGACCATCTAGAATACATAAGATACACTTTACTTGATGAAACAACCTTCGTGACAAAAGTGCGTGAAGTGAGTGTGAAACATGTCTATGTGATGACAACCACTCATGCACACATTCTTTCCCTTGAAGAAAAAAAAGAATTCCCTTTACATGAAAAACAACAACTCCTATGCTAAAAAATGACACATGCTGCATAAAGAATGAGAACGCGAACAAATCTTACGATTGAGGAGGGGAGCTTGAAATCATCAGCTTAATAATAAGTGACCAAGGATGATCGATTGCAGGATCCAAGGTAGGCTCCGAAATTTGCATGCAAGCCAAAATTTTGGAGGGTGGTTGTAGTCGCTACAACACTTGGTGACACATTGGTAGAACTCCAGCTATCTGAATGGACCTTGTTTCGTGAAAAGAAATTCTAACCCTTCTGGAAGTATTTTTCGATTCTTCGATCATCATGGTTTCCACACTAGTTTGATTGAAAGATGTAACACCTGCCAAGATCTTGATCGGTCGACACACATTCCAAGCCAAGTCAACTCAGTTGTTTTGATTGGGGATGGAGGGTATATTGGTGCACAAGTAATATTACTATTAGAGTTTAAGTTTCATCTCTGGTGTTTCTCCACTGTGAGCAGGCTTGGACAGTACCCCAACGGAGTCACGCAGGAACCCAAGCATCGCTCCGCTACCAATGAGCCTAGTCAGTACCTCGATGGATTTAATTGCCTCACCTCTCTATGCAGGAACCCTTTCTCTTCTTTTGCCTTATTCATTTTTCAATTTTTTTTCAAAAAAAATTATGCGTAGGAACTTATTTATTTCAAAGATGGAAGAGGGATCCCGACTTATTGAGAGAAAAAGAGGTAGTTCCTTCAGAGAAGTATGTTATGTATACCTTTGACATACTTTTTTAGGTTTCCCCCTCACCTTACTATACTTGACTGAGTTGACAAGGTTTAACCCAAAACAACCGACTAATGTAGGTGGTACTAGTTAGAGTGCAAGCATTGTGTTTTCGTAAAGACTCACTCTGAACATAACTTATTTTCCATCAAGGCATCATCAGCTGAAGACAACAATTTTTTCATAAATAGAGAGGACAAAAGATAACTAGATGTTGACAATGTACAAGTCCTCGTAGATCTGATCAGCTTGTCTCAAGAGCCAAATACGGTTTCACGAGAGGCTAACCTACAGGTACAAGTAAGAAAATAAATAAAAAAATAAAAAAGTATAAGTAAAGCGAAAGAAAAACAAGTAAGAAAAGCAAGCAAGCAAGCAATCCAAACCAAGTAAGAAAGAAAACAAACATGCAAACCAGAAAGCAAATCAAAGCAAGAAACAAATACTACTCCTACTCCTATGCTAAACAATGCATGGGCCTACTTACATGAAGTGATATTTCCAATGCATCCACCGACGCATTGGCTGGCCCATGTTGGTGAAGGCATGGTTCACAAAAATTGCAGTCAAGTGAACCAAAAAACATGAAATATATAACAATGAATACCAACACACTCTAATTTTAAACGTGTCCACAGAAAAGAAAAGAGTGAAAGCACAAGACAAACACTTTGTTGACTTACCATGTTATTGTGAGACATTGCATACATATGACAAGGATATGCACTCTCTTGGCTGTGACAGACAAGAAAACATGAGAAAAGAGACAACTTATGCCTTGAAAGTGTGCTTGTTGTGAATGATTACTCCAGTGTGTAAGAGATGGGATCATGTGATTCTAGTGGAGGAAGCGAAAACTATGTGTTAGATTGATCCTCAGTGTAGATAGATGAATGATGAGGAGCCTTGGGTGTTTCAAAAATTTTCTGATTGGAAGTGGAAATAAACTCAAGACAGTGAGGGCCTGACATAACCATCAGCCCAAGTTGAAGTGCCTCGATAGTCTGTAGGGTTTCCACTCTGTCAATAGATAGATTACCAGAGATTAGTGGCTTAAACATATTAACCATGAGTGAATCAAAATTATGATCAAATGAAGAAGTACAGAGATCACGACAACCATGATCAGAAAATTCGGTATGTTCGTCGACATCCTCATGATTTGATGAATCATGGAGAGGGGTACATGAGAAATAAGGATGTTCACCCTCTATATTTCTGGAAAAAGTAGATGAAAATTCAAGTGGATTCTCAATGAAATATTTTTTCTCTCCTCTATCAAATGATAAACTGGCATCGGGTGTGTTCTATGAATGATCGAAAGTAGGTGGAACTGTGCATGAATTTACATAAGGGAAATTAGAGATAGGAGAATCACCAAAGATGTTAGGAAAAAGTAGAGGAGGCATGGACAGAAGGAGGTCATCCTTTACCACGGGTTCATGTTCAGATTCCTACACACATTCATCATGAATGATAGCGCAGGTTGGCTGCACAAGATCAACTCCCTCGATAGCTCGATCCTCGTTCACAACACATGTGGATTATGAAACGAAAGAACACATGACAATATAATCTGGAGGATCAATGGAACACAACGACAGAGGTTGAGGGAACAAATCCATGTGACAAAGAGCAGACTTGCAAGCCAAATACGCATAGATATCAAGGGCAAGTGGGGTAGGAGGATGTGATAGTTAAACAAAAGTGTGTGCATGTTCTCCCACATCACTCTGCGGGGGCAGAGCTATTTGATGAGTGGAAGAAGGATAACCACTTGTGACAACAACTATGCCTGCTTGTGGTCGCGCAACTCCATCATTGAAGTATGCTAAGTGGGGTTTGAACTTTTTCTTCTCATTAGGATAGATTGATTTGTGAAGGAAATATTCAAATATTTCCATGTGATATTGGCATTTCATCTCAGTTTTCAGAGCTTTAAATATGAGTAGATGGAAGCACCCAAAAAATTTCTCTAGAGATTCCCATTGGGCCTTTCGTTGTTGTAACATTTTTTTATCATGTGCTTTAGCATCGAAATGGTGAAAAACAGATTCTATTAGATCACTGAACTGCTTGAATGAGTCCACGAAGTTAAGAGTCAGTATACTACACCATTGCAATGGATAGTTGCGAAGTGTGTCTGCGAGCATCAAACATACCTCTTTTTCATTAAAACCTTCCACATTCTCAATGAGTGCATGGAAGTCATCTAAGTGCTCAGGCCAAACCACTTTTCCTTCACCATCATACATGATTTCTGACAAGTCATCCCAAAAATCCCTCTCGACGTGAAAGATATGTTTGTTGGACAAACATTTCGGAGGGATAAATATAACAAACTCCATGATAGATGTATGAAGATTCAAAATATACTGTGAGGGCTCAGCTTGTCATTTGGCCCTCCTTCTAGCGCCAAAAATGTTGACGGTGCTGGACCCACCAACATTCAGGGGATCTCCCCAGTATGAAGTCCCAACTAGACCTCACATCGTTTGGTGTAGGATTCCCATCTGGTATGATGGCCCAGTTTCCATTATCTTAAAGATATGCCTTAGCTCTTTCTTGTTAACACGTGAGAGTGGTTTTCTTAGTCTTCAAACAACGAGGTTTGCATGATTGGTGAGTGCTTAGTGACTCTTGTGTCAAATTTCTTTCACTGTATAGGGAGAGGGTGAAAGTGAGTCTCAGGTTGAAAGGGAATAGTCCCACCTCTACTAGAGACACACAACACAACAGGACATGCATAGCTTCCGGTGGAGTAGTCCACATGGATGTGGCAGACACAAACACAAGGTGAACAGATAGCACGTACAACATCCATTGGAATAGTCCACATGAGTTCGATGGGCATTATAACAAGTTTACAAGAATGAACCTATCAAGTGTCCGACGAGATAGCCCACACAGGTGAGATAGCATTAGCAACTAATACAACACATTTCCAATATCATATGTACTAAACCAACTGAAATAGTTCAACTGTCTTAATACAGGTTAAATTAGCATGCATTACAAGCATCCAAAGAATAGTCTTACAAATGAATACAATACATGTGTGAAAACATGTTGGCATGTTAACATGCTTCTAAATTAAGCTAAAGTTCCAAGACACATCTGTACACCATTACATCACTAACTCTAGTAATGGGGCATTGGAGCCACTGCTCACTCCTCAAAGAAAATATTACAGACTCTCAAGGTTGTGTGAGAGGAGCCAAGGTGTAAAGTCTTTTGCATGTACAAATAAGGGGTATATATAGCCAAGGGTGAAACTTAGCCTTATGACTATTCGACTTCCCTCATGATTGTCTGAATTACATGACTTTTCAACTTTACATGACTCTTCATTTGGGTCTCTTGGACTTCCACGTTATATTACATTGATTATAATATTATGGTCCATAGTAGTGATGTGGCTGAGATGAATCATGAAATGACTCGACATGACAGTGCTGGTATGTTCATGTTGATGGCAGTGTCCACGTCGAGATGCAGCGTTGTTGAGTGATGAGTGTGCTCTTGGTGTATGATAGCTTCACTTCTGCATGGAAAGATGTGCGAAGTCTTCAATGGTCTTGGTGTTCACCTGATAGTTCATGCATGTGAACATGTATCTTTCGCTTTCTTCTTGGTACGCTTTGTGTGTCTGTCTGTTCACAAATAAGTCTCCTAGCATGCGCTCCTTGTTCATCTCATTCATCGTCGTGTCATGTCTCATCCATGTACATGTGTCTGCAATCACTCATGACAAGACAACATCAAATCCAGAAATCTCTAGTCGACCATGATGCATCATCTTTCATTTTCATGTGGAGGTGACTAGGAGAGAGGACAAGGCTCTGAAACTGTGCAGAGCACATTTATGGTTCGGATGCAGGCTCCGGGTACTTTCAATGAAAATTTCACAGAGGTCACTGGGAGGTTGAGATGGGCATTCCAGGTCAGCAATGACTGTCTGCGAGATCTGGCTTGGTTGGAGGGAATATCTGCACAATTTTTTTAGGGAGATACTGCAGGCAACAAGGGCACACTGGCAGTGAAAAATACATAGATTCTTTGGGGAGGCTGACAATAGGCTGTGGGAGGTTGATGGCCAAAACTATGCAGATCTAGGAGGTTGTCCTAGAGGACATCACTATACAGTTTCTAGGATGAGAGGCATGCTGGGCACTTGCAAGATAACCCATGAAAACTACATAGTTTTCATGAGGAGCAGCAGGCCAACTGACAGGGTGACTGACTGAAAAAAATGCGCATTTTTTTAGGGTAGTGTGGTGATAGGAAATGGGTGTCTGTCCGCCATGTCTGCACAATTTATTCAGTCAACAGAGGTGGGCATGCTTGGAAAATTCTGCACAAGTTTTTGGACGAGTGTGGCCTGAGATCATTGCCCGGTCAAACTCTCTAGTTGACCAGCTAGAGACTTGACAGTTTTTCTTTCGAGAAAAGAAAATTGAGATTGCTTACTAAGAAAATTCTATGTTGTTCTGAGCGATAGTCAGTTGAGTCGACTCCAGGATTGTGTAGTACAGACTGCCTGGGAGGAAACCTCAAGCTCTGCATAATTCTGGGTAGTAGTACATGACCACTAAGAGCTAAGACTACGCAACGCAGCTTAGCGGAGGTTGTACTATTAGAGGTTGGTTCAGTCGACAAAGTTTCAACAAAATTACTAAGTGTGTGAACGAGTGACTTCGTATATGCCTGACCTTGTGAACACACACTCAACATGACTTGACGAAAAGACACCTCAAACCATCAAGACAACATACAATCAGTGTGACTGACCGAAGGGTGTGAGCGATAAGCGCGATAGTTGTTATAGATTGTTGAACGACTATGACGACACTTGCACGACAATGCTTACAACATTGTGTGTGAGTGTGATAGATGTTTACATTGCGAGCACAACTCAAACGCAACCTTCAACATCATCAGAGTGAGGTCACAATAAAGACATAACAATCAACGTGACAAAAACAACAGTTGGTCAAATAAGTGAAAAGGAAGCAACACATGTAGAATAAAGACATAAAATGACTTTTCATGTTTGTGCACGTGCATGTTACTGAGGACAGGATGATATGAAAATGACAAGCAATCCTGCAAACTCAGCGAAGAGGTGTACCTTGAAAGGCCTTTTTTAATTACCATATTGTTGATGCCTCGAAAATCGCTGCGTCAACATCGGGGAAAACCACCTGGTCCAGACCTTAAAGGTAGCTCCTTTTCTGTTTGGTGTGGTGGCTCTGACTGGATATAATGGGACCAGTTTCCCAATGATTTATAAATGAGATGGATAAGTGATTGATTTTCTAATATATAATGGTAGTGATGGATGATTTATTCTAAAATGCAACAATCTAATTAACTAATCTATCTCAAGAATTCTTTCTCTTAGTGCAATTTCTGATGATTCTTATTAACAAGTAGGCATATAGATGACTCTACTTATAAAGAAAAATATATATTCATATGATAATTACTTTGTTCAAGTAGTTGAACAAAGTAATAATTAAAACATTATTACACTATTCTTTATATATCATTGGCATACATATGTATAAAAATAACAACTCTTAAACATTCAATAGTGATAAGTCAAATAATTGCTGTGAAAGCATATACATATACCAATAATAGCAAAATGAATAAATGTTGATTCACATAAAAGAATGAAGAAAAAACATAGATAGTAGTGCCATATGTAATTTGAATCCCCTACGATATAAATCGCATTCAGATCCCGCCTTTCAACTTGGAAATACTTTTACAAGAAGCAATAGTGTATATCATATAAAAGTATTCTTCAGTAAAACTCATAATTCAGGTCCAGTTTTTATAAAAAATATATATATCGGAAGCACAGTAGTGCAACTTTCGATCCAAGTCTTAATACAAAATTTGAGGACCCTTTCTAAAAACATGAAAGGATCTATAAATACTATCTAAACTAACAAACTATGAAATAAAAATGTTGTGTGCTGGTATAACTAAATCACAAATATATGAAGATCTTTCTGAAATAGGCATGCTTTAAATCGGTCAGAATGGTTCACTGTTTCAGCTGACTATCTTATGGCTTGAGCTAACAAATGGTGAGCATCGGTTGCAGTTCTGGAGGATGACTCATGTGCGAATGTAATTGGGCAGTATATGTGGCATCAATAATTTTGGGAATCATGTAACCAATTGCATCAGTGAGGCATTTCATCAGTGTCCTCTGACTATGTGGTTTAACAAGGAAGAACCAAAAGGTTTCCCATGTTAAAGTTTGAATACCAGCGATTAATCTTTCCCTCTGCTCCAGTTCTTGTTTCCATGTCTGTTCCAATGCTTTCACCAATGGACGTTTCCCTGGAGAACATTATGAAATTAAATTTGACAAATAAAGAGTATCATTAATCAATTCAACCAGATTACTAGTCACCAATCTATATCTTGATGTCGCCCTTTCTGCTTTCATTAGTTGAGATTGCCACTCAAGGAATAGGATTTCTTTATGTGATTCTAGAATTTGGGGAAGATTTGCAGCTTGTCCTTCCTTGGTTTTTTGCCAAGAGAGAAACTATGTTAGTGTTTCATCTGCTTGCTACAATTTCTGTCTTGCATCAACTGACTTATCAATCATAGATGAGGAAATTTCACATAAGGGAAGAACAAGAGAGATATTATGACATAATAAGCTCGACTGATTAGATAGTGCTTTGGTAATTTGGAGAGCTTCTGATTTGAATTCTCCCACTTGAGGATATCCTTTGAACCTTTCTAGTTGTAGTGAAAGTTAAGTGATATGTTCTTCTTTTGATTTGCTCAACTGTTCATTTAATGATTGCAACTTGCTCAATGCTTGGGATAGTTCCTGTTATTTCTGGATTGCATGTTGATCAATCCTTTGTTTTTCTTTGAGCAGTTTCTCATTCAATTGGTCATTGGACTGCCTCTGGGCTGCTAACTGTTGTTCTAACTACTCTATCCTCTACTTCTTCTCTTGTACCTGTGTCTCCAGCGAAATGATTGCTTGATCCTTTTCTTTAAGCAAATTGCTTACCTCTGATGCTTTGTCCATAGTAGCTGCTATGTATGCTCCAACATACTGAGAGAGTTTAGTGAGATCTTTAGAAGGGTTGATTTCTTCTCTCCATACCACATTTGTTATCTCCATTTATGAAGGCAAAAGAGAAGATCGATCAAGTTTTCTCTTTTTCCTTTGTCTCTTTATTACAGCCCTATGCTTAGGGTTGTAGAAGACATCCAAGGGTGGTATTTCTTCTACATGCAAAACAATTTCATTGGATGGATTCTCGGGGATTATCTCTACATCCTTTTGAGTCATGGGTGGGCCTCTAGTTCCTTCAGTCGGAACTGTATTAGTTGTTGTCTTCTGACCAGTTGTCACCTCAGGTGTGTTAAATCCTTGTAGGCTCTCAGTTTACTAATGATTGAGTCAAATTATTGCCATTCTTTGAGCAGTTTGGGATCAATATGAATATCTGAATCAATGAGTTCACTGCCTTTTCCTTGTCCCTGCTCCTGCTTTGGCTTTTTTTCTTTTTTTAGAGATCTTCTCCACTATAGGAGTCTTGTCAGTATCTTTCTGTTTAGTTTGACTTGGTGGCTGAACTATAGGGGTTGTAGCTAACAGGTCTAAAGGTAGAGTTTGCAACCTCTGGTCTTTGAGCCTATTGAACGTTTCTAACCCTTCATCTTGATACCTAATTCTAGCCAATCCTTTAACTTGAAAAAATGTGTCAGCTAAAGAAAATAAATCATCAAATTCATCCACTTCATGATCAAATTTTTCCAATTTAGCTTGAGCAGTGACATTATGGGCAACCTTATTTGGGTCATATTGCTTGTTAGGGATGGTGGCAAGACTCAACATCTGAATCTTCTCTGCCTCTTTTTTTGCATGCTTGTAATCATGTAAGGTGGATATGCCACAAAGTAATGGAAATATAGGCCATATATGTTTCTTTGAATCCCTAAGGGTTTTGGATGTACCTTCCACTGTTATCTGATAAGCCAATTCCCGAGCTAACAATTTGTCGGGAACATATAGGGGAAGAACATGGGGTTTAGCAAGACTACTAAAAAGCCTCACATAGGTGAATTTATCCTCACCGAACCAATTGCCTACTGTTGTCAAGTCAATTTCTCCTTCCTGGGATATCTTGGGGGCAGGCCTATTGAAAATAGAATAATATACAGGTAAAATAAAACCATTGCAAATTCTATACAGGTGAATTTTGTAGTGTGCCTTCCATAACTGCTTGTGGTAAATATGGATTGGATTCAGATCTTTCGGAGTCCACCTCCATCTGAGTACTGGGTATTCAGAATTAAAGCAAATAGTATCCATAATATATGCACTGTAATAGAAAGGGGGAATGATCCAGGAAGTTGTAGATGCATTCCTTCTGTATTCTAATATCTCAGTGGCTAGTCTATCAGACAAAATATTTGCCCAATCCATAACATAACCATTGATTGCAGCTTCCATTAGGGGGACCATCTCTATAGTGAATTTGGCATAATCATGTTGTCCCCACAATCTACACATCATATCTCTAGCATAGCAATAAGGGGAAGCTAATGAGTCAATAGAGTACTTACCTGATAACTCGTGCTTCTGTTTCTTCGGGAAATGCCTCCATTATTTGATCAAGTCTAACTCCGAGTCGTTTTCCTTTGCAAACGCTTCTAGGAATGCCTTATTGGTTGAATCGGCAGTGGCTTTCTCTTCTAGTTCTTCGGGCTCCTCTACTTCTATCAGATTATAAATGCTCTCCCAGCTAGTATTTCCCAGACCAAGACATGTCGTATCTGAGATTAATCCTTTCTTTCTCGGTGCTGGATCTTTGGCTGCAGGAGTTGCTATGGATTTCTTTGATTTCTTCCCCATTTTCTCTGATTTTTTGGATTTGGAGAGACTCTGCACAAACAGTTGCAAACTGTAACACAAAGATAGTGCTACCGCGAGCCAATATGAAAATGAATAGAATTACATTGATTGACATACGATAAATGAAATACAGTTAAGAATTACTACAGATGAAATCTTTTAAAGGATCTATCCTTAAATGTGATATTAAATAGCTGTTCGAACTGCCAATTATGGTAAATAATACCATAAATGCCCATCTGATCGATCGTATACCGAATGATTATTTCAAGCATGCTTCGGATTTTGTTGATCGGCTATCAGCGATAAATCGCAAATCGCAATCGGGAATGTTAAAGGGAAGGGATTTAGTACTTGCAATGAATAATTCCGATTGCTGAAAGGTAATATTATAATATAATGGAGCGGGGGATTATGCATGCAAACCATTTTTCCATGTATATTTACCTTTTGAGATGAATGCCCAATTAATTGATCGTAGTCAGGATTTGGCTTAAGCTTTTAACCTTTACTCATATGACTCCGCCAATTGCTAATTGCAATTTACCTTATTGCATCGGGAGATTTGATGAGGCCTTTACGTATGTTCCTTTATCAACAAATATCTCCGATTATCGATTGCGATATCGAATCAGAAGATATGATGAGCCCTTGTGAGTCTACCTTTGGCATTTGATTTCCCCGATTGCCGATTGCAATTTCCTTTTCGGATTGGAGAATTGAATGGGGCTTTGTTTTTGTGTATGTCCCTTTGTCATTGCGATATGTGATCTCCGATCGCTTTATCACAATGTAGAATGATTTTATGATTTTTTAAAGGAACACTTTATTTTTTATCAAAAGGCTTTATAAATTGATTTATTTATATTGGGCCTTTAATAAGGATTTTTCTTATTATGAGGTTAATGACAGTTTTATTCATTAACTCACCAATCTAACTAAGTTTATTAAAAAGGCACCCATTTCATAATAATAATTTTGTGTAAAGGTTTTATAGAAATGGGGGGTTGTTGTTCAGCACAACACATACTTACCCTCAAGATGATCATGTATCTGACATAGTTTGCATGTGGTCTTGATCTTTTCCATTACTTGGTTCCTTGGTCCTTATCCTCAACTCCTTGGAAGCAGTTCCATCATGTCATCTTTCACTATAGTAACTAAGAGGTAGATTTGCACAATTCCAGCGGGCAATGAGTGCTGCTGAAATGAGGCCCTAGGAGGCCTGTCTACATAGTTTCTACGTGTAAGATAGACTGGTCAACTTGGACAACATTGCGTATTTTTTAGGCACATGACACTGTTGTAGGATGCGGGTCCTAGGAGGACACCTTTGCATAATTTCTGAGTGTAGTGTAGCTGGACTTCTCTATGCAGTTTTGGAGTGCAGTGCTGGCTGGGGTCTCTCAGGCTGTAGGGTTTCAGTAGGAAAGGGAGGTTGGTGTCTCTGCAGGCTACAGGGTTTCAGAAGGAAAGGGAGGTTGGTTTCTCTACACAATGCGGTGTTTCAACAGGAAGGGGAGGAAGCTCGATGGTTGTAGAAGCAAAGTGCACATTTCTGGGAAGCTAGATGAGGCTAGGTTGCTTGAAAAGATGGCTAAGTGTGAGATCAGTGAAACATATGTAAACATTGATAGGACTTGATTGTGATTGCACACAAACACTTAGTGACATAAACATAGACCATCTAGAATACATAAGACATACTTTTCTTGATGCAACAACCTTCATGACAAAAGTGCATGAAGTGAGTGTGAAACATTTCTATATGATGACAACCACTCATGCACACATGGTTTCCCTTTAAGCAAAACAATATTCCCTTTACATGACAAACAACAATCCCTATGCCCAAAAATGACACATGCTGCATAAAGATGAGAACACAAACAACTCTTAGGATCAAAGAGGGGAGCTTGAAATCATCAACTTACCAATAAGTGACCAAGGATGATCGATCACAGGATCCAAGGTAGGCTCCAAAATTTGCACGTAAGCCAAAATTTTGGAGGGTGATTGTATCCGCTACAACAATTTTTAAAGGAAAAATTATACAATATATAATATATATATATATATATAATATAATATAAATATATATATATATATATATAGCTTACTATATATTATTGAATAATTAAAACATACTCTAATATTAAGAAATTATATATTTTTTGTACTTTTAATTTTTAAATAAATTTTAATTGATCTCATATTAATACCCTTTCACCTTCTTTATCTTTTGTAAGTGTCATTTTGACTTTTTCTTACTGTCCCAAGTGTTGCTTTTGATTATGTCCTCTTCTATATGTGTCGCACCTTCGTGCATCACTGGAGGTAGCTCTATAACATTCTTTTGCATTAGATGATCATATACATCATAAGAATGTATGTTATACACATTCCTATAACTTGGGACGCTTTAGGGTTGTAGTCGATGCTTTTGTCGCAACTTGTGTTTTAAGCAATGTAATGCTATGTTTCAACTATTGCACTTAGAAATAAGTGTTTCTTTGTTTTCGTTTCAAGGTGTAGTTGTTGGTTGTGAGTGGTTTGCATTTCCTTGGTTTTTATTGATGAAATTCATGTGTGTTATTTATGTTTGAGCCTCGTTCGAATGTTTTTCCCTTTCTTACTCTACTAGTCCCACACTTTTCCATTTTGGAGCTCTTCTTCATCCTTTTATTAGGTGCAAGTTATGAAATCATTAATATTTCACCGGGTGATGAGAATTTCCTGTGCATGAGCCTCATTGATGAAATCATACCTTCAAGACCTAGGACCATGACCTAAGACCAAGTAAGTTTGTTTTATTCCGTGAACAAACATGTATAAACTAAGACTCTTAACCAATGCCATGACGTCAACTCTAGGTCCACATGTTTAATATGTAGGATGTTCCATCTACATGTCGCACATGGAGGGCATTCATTCTATATTAAGAGCCACAAAAGGGAAATTTTAGATAGGCCTCTCTTACCATATGTTCTTAGTAATTTCTCTAGCACTGAAAATGACTTAGTGCTCAAGGAGTAGAGAAGGATATGTGATTCAGCTAATTTCATAAACAATTTTCAAGTCAATGTTCTCTACATGCATAGCTTTCATATGTGCGTAATTTTTGTGTATGCACAAATTTTGTATTCACAACTTCAATATATGCACGATTTTCATGTATGCACAACCTTCGTATACACAACTTCCATATATGTGCATATATTGAAGTTGCACATATACAAAAGTTGTGCATATATGGAAGGTATGTGATATAAAATATGCATATATATAAAATTTGTGCAACTTATGTATATGCACATATTCTATATACGCGCATATCTTCCATATATTTATAACTTTCGTATATGCACATATCTTTTGTGTATGTGCAACTTTCGTATATGCTCATATCTTTCGTATATTCACATACATGTGCACAACTTCAACCTCCATATATACACAATTTTTGTATATGTGCATATCATATGTATAACAACATCTTCCATATGCACATACCTTCCATATATGTGCATATATGGAAGTTACGCATATAGATAGATGCACATATACAAAATACATGAACACATAAGGAAGTTAAACATATACAAAAGAGATGTGAATACACAAAAGTCGCACATATACGATTGATACACATATACAGAAGCTACATATATATGGAAGATATGCACATATACAAAAGTTGTGCATATATAGAAGATGTGCGCATATACGAAAGTTATGCATATATGGAGGTTGTCCTATATGCATATTATAGAAGTTGCATAATGCTTCTGTATATGAAAAACTTACGTATATGTGCATATCCTGAAGTTGCACATATATGGAAGCTATGTGCATATACAAAATTTGCACATATATAGAAGATATGCGCATATAGAGAAGTTGTGCATATACAAAATATATGTACATATGCGGAAGTTGTGTACAAGTTCAACCTTTGTATAGGTGTAACTTTCATACATGCACATACCTTCCTTATATGCGCATATATAAAAGTTGCACATATACAAAAATTACGCATATATGAAAATTATGGATATATGGAGGTTGCATATATACAGTGGCTGAAGTTGCACATAAATTATGTATATGCACATATTCTATATATGCGCATCTTCTATATATGTCCATTTACCGTACATGCGCAACTTCCATACGTGCATATATGGAAGCTACACATATATAGAAGATGTCCACAACTTCAACCTTTGTATATACGCAACCTCTGTATATGCGCAGCTTCTGTATATGCACAACCTATGTATATGTGCTTGCTCCGTATATGTGCTTGCATATATGCACACATATAAAATTTGTGCATATACAAAAGATATGCGCATATATGGATGTTCTGCATATATGGAAGATATGCGATACAAAATATGTGCACATATTTCGTATATGCACATATGTTCCGCATATGTGCATTTGTTCTGTAAATGTGCATATTTGAATGTTGTGCATATACAATAGATGTGCATATACGAAAATTGTGCATGTCTAGAGACTATCGTATATGCAAGTTACGGAATTTGCGCACAACTTCTATATATGTGCAACTTCTATGTATGTGTATATACAAAAGTTGCACATATATGGAAGATATGTGCATATACAAAATATATTCACATATATGGAAGTTGTGCATATACAAAAGATATGTGCATCTTCCATATATGCACAACTTTCATATATGTGCATATATTTTGTTTTTTGGACTTGCAAAAGGTGTAAAATGAGTATTATAAAAATAGGATTTGTAAATTCTACAATATTTGAAGTCTTGGATGTGAAAAACTAGGGTTTGTAGATAAATCCTTATATCTTATGTTTCTACTAAAAGAAGAAACCCTAGTTCATGCAAGGAAGGAATGACATCATGTTGATGATGAGGACAAGATTAATAAATTTACAAGATGGATGCAAGAAGGTCAAGATAGAGAGGGATGTGCAATGATAGGAATTTTCCTTGAGAAAGGCCTCGTACATAAGTCCAGAGGGTAGGATTTTATCAATGAGGTTCATGCATAGGCAATGCTGATCACCTGGTGAAATATTAATGATTTCATAACTTGCACCTGACAAGAGGATGAAGAAGAGCTCCAAAATGGCTAAGTGTGGGATCAATAGAGTAAAAGAGGGAAAAGCGTTAAAAGGAGACTCAAACATAGATCACACACATGAATTTCATCAAGAAAAAAAGGGGAATGCATAAGACTCACAATCAGCAATCACACCTTGAAATGACAACAAAGAAACACTTATTTCTAAGTGCGACAGTTGAAATGTAGCATTGCGACACTTAAAACACAAATCGCAATAGAAGCATCGACTATGACTAGAAAGTGTGCTAAGCTATAGGAATTTGTATGACACATATTCTTATGATATGTAGGATCACCTAGTGTGTAAGAATATGCTAGAGCTGCCTCTAGTGACGTGTGAAGGTGCGACACATATAGGAGTGAACATATTAAAAATTACACTTGGGACAGTAAGAAAAAGTGAAAATGACACTTGGAAAAGCTAAAGAAGGCGAAAGGGTATTAATATGAGATCAATTAAAATTTATTTAAAAATTAAAAGTACAAAATTTATATAATTTGTTAATATTAGAGTAAGTTTTTATTATTTAATAATAATAATTAGCTAAAAATATATGTTTAGAAATATATATAAAAATAATTTAATTTAATTTTTTATACTTTTTCCTATAAAAATTAAGAATTATGTTATATAAAAATAGTTATCTTACACTATTTTATTCTAGTAAAATAAATATAAATATTTTAATAAAAAAAATTGTAAGCAAGTGAGAAACTTTATATTAGCAAAAATATGTTACATAGAATAAAATCAAGGAGTCACTGTGAGGCTTAGAGTCAAGACCAAAATGACTAGATCTAGATGTGGTCCATATAGTTTTGATGGCCCCTCAAAGATAATAGAGGTCTTACAAATTTGTCGAGATTCCTGCAGGAGTGGCCATCAAAACTAGAGCCATGTAGTGAGCTAAAGAGGAACAAAAATAAATAAAACTAAATGGAAAACCTATTCGGGTTGATTACTTTCCCTTAGATCCACATGGAACTTGTTGTGCTTTTTTGATTACTCCTTTGTCGATGCTTGCATTGCTTGGAGAATCAGACATCCACCTTTTCCTCAACAATGAGGCATCCATAAGAAATTATGTCTTGTTGAGAGGTATTTTCAGTGGAAATATGGGTGTCGTTGGTGGGGGCCTACTTGAATATTCACACCTTTTCTTTAGGCTTATGGCTTGGAGAAAATTTGACCACAATTCCTATGTCTTGCACTTTTCCTATTGGGAGATTGGGGAGAGGAGGGGAATGAGGTTGGTGGGTAGAATTTCTATCCTCTGAACATTCCAAGGAACTGGAGGACGTCAAGGATATAAGAGCAGGCAGGAATTCTATACCAATGGATCTGGAGAGATTGTGTAATGAGAGACGAGTTCTATTGATTTGAGAATTTTTTTATGCCATCCTCCTTTCAACACCTTCTCTAGCTAACTCCATAGTCTAGAGATGGCATGCCGAAAAGTTCCGAAAAACCCAGTTTCCTTCACCCAAAATTCTTCATTCCTCAACCTCCAAGGAAGCCACCCTGCAATGGATATGGACATGAAAATATAAGTTGAATAACTTTATGGCGTCGTCAATCAAGGGAATGTGAGGTGAATTCCCAGGAAATTTGACCCAACCCCCACGTCTTGCTCTTTCTATCTCTCTTTCCATGTTGGTAGACTGAGAATCGATGAACCCCGTGCAGTGATTTCTGGAAACAATGACAAGGAGAGCGAAGGAGTGTTTGTGCCTATCAGCTAGTAATATTTGGATGAAGGAATGTAGGGGGAGACCAAAAGGTTGCGATAGGAGTAGGTACATAAGCATTAACTGGCACATTAAATAAGTTTGTGAGGTAGATCACAAAGTAGATGATGAAGGAATGAGCTAGACAATTTGTAATAACTCATGCATATATCACCTAGAGAGAGACATGGTTGTACTTGGAGGCCCCAATCATTTTAGGAATGAATTTTGTCCTGCCCATTCTTACAGGGATCCACCATCAAGAAAAAACCTAGATCCGAGAGAATTAATTTTTAATATTATATTTTTTGATAATTTTATTTCAACATAAAATTAATATATGTTAAATTCATAACTTGTTAGTTAATTTTTTTTTGAATTCATATCAAAAGATCCATACCTTACCTATATATTATTGGACTGAACTAGATGTAAAATCAAGCAAGAATCATATACAAAATGTTGAAACAAATGGAAAACAAAAAATTTACTTAAAATTATTTGTTAGTGAACCATTTCAAAACATATTAACATATTTCTCGCATTTCAAAATTTTATATACGATGGATATTTATTCAATAATACTAAATCAACTATTTAACAAATGTGTTATTTAACTCCTAGTACTGGTGCTCATAAATGGGAGTACAACCAGTGATTAAGTGAGGTAATAGTTGAGGGAGGTGGGGATATATGATCAACCTACATGGAATTATATATGAAGATGGTTCATGTACATGTAGTAAGGTTTATTTTTGCACTATGTTTTGTCTTAATGATCTGTTTGATGGTCGTTCCCATCAAGAATGATCATTATTCAAGAAAGAGACATAGAATATCTCTCATGGCAAGGAAAAGGGTGTGAGTATGGATACTTTGCATTATACAAAGGATTTTGGTTAGGAAACTATTTGTATTTAGACACAATTTCTCTTTGAGCACTCACCTTTCCTAGGTTTTCTGTTCTTGGAGAAGTTTAAATTCTTTGAAAACAAATATTTTCCTAGCTGGGGGAATATTTTTTGCATTGGGAGCTTGCATTACAGTGTTTGGTCCTATGGAAGTTTGATGTTTCTAGTGCTCATTAAGGAGGTTTGTGTTCCCTTGTGGGATTTGGTTACAATCTCAATTTTTGGTGACCAACAACAGGATTCAGGTGGAAAATTGGTCAAATAATTCCCTTATTCTACACTCAAGTTCAACTCATAGGGGATCACGTGGTGCACATTATTATTTCAAGTCTATTACTAGTAACTTTATTTTTATAGAGGTCTACTCCTTTTCTAGCATATGGACCTATTATTGACACTTTATGCCTTTATTACAATGCTTAGGTTTGTTCTTTTATCATATTTCATTAACCATTTTCCACAAGGTGTGGGAGCTCTGGTAGTATTCGAATTTTAGTTTGATTTCAAAAGGGAAGGTGTGGGTTTTACTCCATTTTTGGTAGAATTTCTCACCACATTTTCCTTTTGGATTGTAGTTCAAGGTCATCCTTAGTTCTCTATCTTGATTTGAGTTATTCTCTAGGTGTCATTGTGGTTCTAGTTTGTTTCTCCCTATAGTGATACTACCTTAGTCTTGTTAGGTTTCAGTCTAACTAGCTCTTCCATATTTCATGTCACTATGCCACTTACTATTGGTTTGGAGGGTCACTATGTGAGGAGGTCTAAGCACCCTCCAAGTTCAAGGGCACAATATATAGTTGAATGTTCTATAGCAATATTTGTGCAATCCACCCCCTTGATGTGAGAAGAGAAATTCAAAATGCGGAAAGAGAGGCAAGCATAGAAAGATTATTGATATTGGATGCTCAAGACAAGAAAAAGGTAGGAAGTTGGGTTTTAGAAACACCAAAACCTAGGAAATGAATTATATGCATACTATTGACTTATATCAGTAGCTAAAAACAATAATAGAAAATGTGTTGGACGACTTCTCATAAACCTACGAGGAAATTTTCATATGCATTGAAGAAATGCAAACGAAGATGAAGAAGCTCAATCATAAGTTATCAATATTTTATTTTTCATTGTTGAAGTTAACATTGAAATATTGACATTAGTAACATAGATATACACATGTTATAAACAATTACAGAGACATTAATTTTGGACTTTATGTCAAGTCAATTTGGTAGATCGATGTCAATTATGAGATAAGCATCTAATGTAGTATTTTTTTAATTATTTTTTAAACGTTAGGGCTAACATCAATATAACGAAGTTACTAATATAAATATATATCTACATTATTGATGTGATTAAACTAGAATAAGAACATATTTGTGGTTTGAATGTAGGGGTTATGCATAAATATATCTACATTATTGTTATAAAAATATTTAGAATAATCCTATATTTATGGATTGAATGTATGGGTTAATATTGGTACATAATGCAAGTCAAAATTGTAATTTTTATGAAGTTGAAAGATTGAAAAATACAAACTTGCATATATTTATTTTAACTTTCTGTTTATCAAGTGTAAGGTGAGATCAAATTATTTGAGGTGCAAATATTTTTTCAAGTTTAGCATTTTAAAACATGTTTAAATCTCTAAAAATTTGATCCTTTTTGGACGCTTGATAAATCTCGAATTAAGATAGATCTATGTGGGTCTCTTATATATAAGTGAACTTCATAGTAAACATAGAAAAAATTACACATCTCATTCCTTTTTAGCCACACTCCAATAAAATATTTTATCCATAAAAGAATTTTAAATTTCAATTGTTATATGATACATACATAATTGACATTTAACATATTTTACTCAACATATGCATTGAAATATTGTATTTTTGATTCGTATTGTCCATGTTATTAGTATCTTTAATGCATTGAAAGAATTAAAAATGCCCTTAATTAAAAATCAATGATTGATAGAATAAGACATATCTATTTCTATATAGACAATTTAAATGATGTATATCAACTATGCTTTAAGAATTGAATAAATTATACATGATTTTCTAGCCAAAAAAGTTGGAAGGATCTGAACATTGAAATATACTTGCAAATCACTATAAATTTAAGAATGGAGTAAATTTGAAACTCAACCCAAGAATGTCTGACTTTACAATTTGAATATCTCATAAACAATATAAGCTAATAACATGATATTTATTTATTTTATTCAAATAAAACACTAATAAATATTTACAAATCATATTTATTGTGCACGTACAACTATATTATATATGTTAAGTATGCAAATCTAAGACTCGACAAAGAAATGCATCCTTTGATTATGCATACCATTTGAAAGTTCAACACAATATGACAGACAGAGTATCCATCAGTATGGTAGAAGGCACAAAATGCCAATGATCTCGAGCACTTGAAGAATCTTAGGATCTCCAGAGTCCACTGCTATCAAAGTATGATAATATTAGAAACTAATAAATTATAAAATAATAATAATAATTAATGCATTTGTGCTTTGTTTTTAAAATAAATTATAATATAAATTATTAATGGCTAACAATTAATTATATAATAACATATAATTAAAATAGTATAAAAACTTAAATAATATGGTAAATAAATGTAATATATTATTTTATGTATAAATTTTGGTATTGTAGGTTGGGTGATTTGATTATACCTTAAGAAGAAATACTACATAATATAAAAAGCAATATAATTATATTTTATAATTTTTTTATTATTTTTCATAATAATGATATATCATAATATAATTATAATGAAATGAATTGAGTTGTATTTAATTCAAAAAAATCTATTGAAATAGATTTAATTTATATTTATGAGTAGGTGTAATACATGATTTATATACATCAAAATTTTAGATGTTTCTTTGCCTCAAGCTATGTTGAATTTAAGTCGGGACAAATTTCAATGTTGAATAGAAGGATGATCTAAAGAGGAATGCTACTTTTAAGAATGTGCGAGAGTCGATCAATTTTTTATGGCTTATTGCACAATTTATTCCCTCAACAATTGGCTCCCATCCTCAACCTCTCCCCTTGAGATTTGAAAAATCCTATAAGAAATCTTAGAATCTTTGCTACCGAGTTTCTTCCATGTAAGGGTCAAAATTAAACTCCTAAGGTTAGTTTTAAAATTTGTAAAACCCATGCCCCCAATAATAAAAATGTCGAAGGGGGAAATGATGTTGTTACTCCTTATGAACTCATACAATTGAACTTCTAATAAAAACCAACAACCATTATTACGCAATTGAAGGCACTAGCCACTCTACTACTATTATCTATTTATCTTGAAACCAATACGTATCCAATAGGCCCATTCACTTTCTTTAGTAAACTTAAGTTTCATTCTTCCATGCAATTGAAAATACTATAAATTTTATTACTATTATCTATTCAACTTGAAACAAATATTTATCCATTAAAACCACTCACTTTCTTTGGTAAATCAAATTTGATTCATTGACTATCACATTAAATAAATAATTAACTTGTAAATATACTTCTTTACCAAAAAAGAGGATTGGTATTTGTTAGTGAGTGAGAATGTTTAGCATAATCTGTGAATATTGTCCTAGTAGAAGTAAACGATCATCGAGAAGGGCATTTTAATGCATTGTATATTCTTACTCATCTATCATTTAATGATGAACTCGACCTCTTCTACTATTAGGTAATTTTAAACATGTTTCCTTTGCAGTGGATACCTAAATGCAAAGTATGGCTCATAATAATGTAGTTTATAGGGATGGCTTTTTCTTTGTCCAGGGTGTGAATTCAAGATTTTCATATGGTAACCCACCCATCTCCTAATCTTATTCGCATCTTACTAACTCTGGAAGTTATGGACTCACATTTCCTTATTCCTTCAACATGGTTCTCTCAAGTGCGCTATAATCCTCTACCAAAAATTTAGGATATTTTTTATATCAAGTAATTTATAAAAAGTAAGAATGTTTGTTTTCACCAAATAATATTATTATAAGTAGGGTACAATTTTTGTTTTCAAATAAAAATCGTAATTTTAGTCAACCTGAAAATCAAGGAAAAATAAAATAAAATTTTGCAGATGCCTGTAGGCATTCCCTTAGATCAATCTTTCGACTAATGCCCAAAAAGAAAAACAAAAAACTAAAAAATTTAAAAATTACATGAAACTTTTGAGGCAAAGTCAGTCAATAGTTGGTTCCTAAAAGCCAAAAACCAAATAAATAGAAGAAAGGTGGGACTAAGGAATAAATATTAGTCACCCTTTTCTAGCCTTCCTATTTTCTACCTTTCACCATCCTCCGTGTTCAGGAGTAGACATTACAATGATTTGTTGATTGTCTATTGTTTTCCTCGGATGTTCTTTATCTAAGTCTAAGCTCTCAGAGGAATAACGACGTTTGGGTCCTTTGGTTTCCTTCTGTTTTTGCATTTATTGATCAAGATTTCCTTCTGCATCTAGATTTTGTGACCGTTCTCCCACCGTTCCTTCTTGATTGGTTCCTTTGTTTGTTGGAGGATTTGAGTTATCCTCAGTTATGGGATCCTCTTCCTCTTCCTCATCTAGTTGTTCTGCTGAGAATTTCCATCCCTTAGGCTTCTTGGTTGGTTTATTTTTCTTTCTAGGATCTTTCTTTGTCAAATGACATGAGTTTTGTAAATGTCCAATTTGTAGACAAAAGCGACACTTGAATGTTGTATTCACATGATTTAAGAATTGGGTCCAACAATCATATTTGTGTTGCAAAAGAATATGATCAAGAAGTCCTTTGTGGAGGTCCACCTCTACACAAATTCGGGAAAAAGTATATATTTCTCGTTTTGTTCTTTGTGTACCCATCTTGATGTATCTTCCCAACAGGTTACCAATTCCTTCGAGGACTTTTGGATGCCATAAATGAAGGGATAAATTATGAAATCTTACCCACACTGGAATTTTTGAGACCACCATCGAGTTGGCATCAAAATATGGGAATCATGGAGTGATAAGTAGTCCTACATTACCCCAAAACTCTCTGGTCTCTAATGATTCAAATTTAACTATGAGGAAACCCTTGGACCATAAATGAACCTCACAGTTTGGTGTCCAAATCATAAAAATCCATTGAAAGAGATATAGAGGTTTTGGCAAAAACCATTAAACCTGCAAGTAGTTTCCTGGGATTGATAGGTTGCACGAAGATTAGTTGACTATGATAGATCTATTGTCATTTTCGGAATTTGTTTTATCTACTCCACAATATAGACTCGAGGAATGTTTAGAGTCTATTCAGATTTACCTGATGCAATAGATTTACCTTTAAGAGTGTCTTTAAAGGAAGTAGATCCATAAATTCATCTAGGAAAGACTCCCTGCAACCTTAGGTTAATGATGATTGTGGAGTTCCTATCTACACCATAGTCCTATAGTTTTTTATCATCCTTCATAGATCTACCGACATAGATCAAACTTTGTGCCTCCATTGGAATATGGGATCTGTTATGGATCACTCTTTTCAAATATCGTACCAAGAAATCATTTTTTGACCACCATGAGGATCAATATTCCAAATGGGGTTTGAGTGAAAATTTGAAATGCTGCACGTTTTCCCATGATAAGTTCTTTCTTACTTTTCTTTGATGGACACTCATTGGGAATAAAAAATGCCTCTCACCCATATTTCATCGACCTCGGGAGACCCTCCTTTTTGTCTTCATCGGGTTCTACCAAGAAAGGAGGTAGAAACACAAATCGAGTCTTGTACAAAGGAGGACTGCAAAATCAGTATAACACTTTGGCAGATCTACTACATGGTCTATGAAGTATTCAATATGCATCTGAAACATAAGGATTTGGTCTCGTAAATCTCACATCCATGATTATCGAACACAATCTTTAAACCATGGGAAAACCCTCCATGGTCATGGTCATCAAATGAGCTAGAATCAAAATCATGAAAATAAATGGAAACTTACTCTAGCGATTGAACAAAATATCCACCACACACAGAGGAGCCATACCACCATTTACCAATCCATGGCGAGAGCACTACGGCTGTGGAAAAAAAGTTGGGCATAACAGTGGAAACCCTTTGTTGGAAAATTTGATGCATTGCTCTCAAGACATCTAGATCCCAATTTTTACTTGCCACACCTTCATTTTTGAGCCAAACTCTGTTCTTCCTCAGCCATATCTCAAAGGTCCCCACTATCGTTTGCATCGAGATAACAGAAGAACCAGTCTCCATTGTTTGGCCCTTCCCTAATGGTGTATTTCAACTCATGGCAAGCGGTGACATCCAAGCAAGAGAGGCCTAGTGGACAAACCCTAGAAGCAATCACGTAGACCATTTTTTCTGGAGTGATTTTTCTCCTCTGATCTTCATAAGCAAGGTACAATTTTCATAGGATATTAAACCAATTTCACTTTAGAAAAATCAAATCCTCCCTATTAACTTTTTCGAGAGTCACATTTAATATACGGATAATTCAATTATTCATAATGTTATGACAATTAACCATCATGATACAAAATCAAAAAAATCATCTGTAAGCCCCACTTTACGTGTGTTAAAATTATGGTCGAAATCTTAAATTCATAGAGAAAGGAGGCTTGAAGTTCAAACATAATTTTTGTCTCGTGGATTATGTTTCTCCATTTTGAAGCACTTGATAATCCATGCCCACCCTCAATAAAATTAGAATTAACACGATTATTTTCCAATTGAAATAACACTTATAATGCATTATGTAACTCCAATTCCACAATGGTCTCATAGGATATTTTTTGCATCAAATAATTTATAAAAATTAAGGTTTTTTGTTTTGCTCATATTTTAGTTCTTAAGATGGCAAGTAGTCATGTTGGCACGAGTAATTAATTGGTTTAGTTGTCAAGTTGGCAGGCAGTTACACTATCATAAGTAATATGATGTCTTTGCTTTCCTAGATGGTTCAAATCATCTTAATTGATACAGAGCTGATGATGCAGAGCAGTTCAACGCAGATTCATTGATGCAGAGTCATTCAACAAATCCATCTAATATCTTCCTACAACATTTTAAATAGGTTGAATCTATATAACTCTTTTAATATATTTAACTATTTTAAATTAAAAACTCTACCAAAAGGCCCTTGTTTCGGTGTCCAGGTCGAATATGGGGGCTTTGCTTGGTTTTCCAGCCAGGTCGAATTTGGAGGTTTTTGCTAGGTTTTTCAGCCAGGTCAAATTTAGAGGTATTTTCTTAGGTTTCTTACTAGAACAAAAATCATGGCGTACATTTAAGCTGCATTAAATGTAAAATTTCCTATTTGCATTTTCCATTCCCGCAATTTTTTTCATGCCTTTATTTTCCATATCGTGATTGTTTTCTTCTTGGCCAACTATCAATATTCATTTCACCTCCATTAATTTGAAAGGTGGCCTCCAAAATCTAGACACAAAGAGCATGTTGTATGACCAAAGAAAAAGCGAGGAATAAAGATTTCAATAAAAGGAAGAAGAAGAATTTCAAAGAAAGGAGTTGTTGTAACACACCTTTTGGAACTGGGGAAATGAATAATAGGGGAATCTATCTCTCTAGGTGAGAATTGGTTCTATGACTCACATTATTTAAGTTTGGTTTTTGGTTGGATTAAATTATGGAGATTTGGATGATGGAACTTTTTGTTCTAGATGAGAAAACATATATTACATCATACTTTAAATTTGCAAGGTCAACCATTTTGTCTCAAAGTATTTTAAGGGAAACGAAAAACATATCCTTGGCAACCACTAGACAACAACAGTCTAGGTAGTAATAGAGGGGTTGCAATTCATATGTAGGTTAAACTGCGAGTTGTAACGAATATTTTGGAGAGTTAAATTCAAGTTTGGTTGTCAACTTACCTAGTTTTGAGATCTGGAATACTAATTTATATTTACCACTTAACATAATTAGATGTCAAGTGTACTTTACATGGAGATATTTCGGCATTCTAGCTCTGTAAAGGGACTAGAAATTTGATTGTTTTCTTTGACACCCTTGTTGATGATAGTGTGGTGCACCTTTTTTTACTTTATTCACCTATACACTTCGATTTTTGTGACTATAAGCATTGTTTCTACCCTTTTTGTTGAATCTATTCATGCATCTAATGAAGCTCCTCAAATTCTTCATATTCTTTGCAAGCGATGAACGATGTAGTATAAGTTACCACATGCAGGATATATATATTATTATGTATATATAATATAATATATATATATAATATATATATATTATATATATGATATATATATATATATATATATATATATATTATATTATATTATATATATATTATATATATAATATATATATATATATATATATTATATATCACAATCAATGATTCTAACATTGATCATAGTAATTATCTTACTTTATAGAAAAAGGAATTTTGCAATTGAGGTTATTTACAACTATTTGAATGTAAACATATCGAGCCTAGGCAAACACTACGCATGTGCAAAATTCACTTGATTAGCATACAAAACCATTATAATATGTTGTTGCAATGCATACACTATGAGATTACATATATTAACCCCAAATTTCATCATGGAAACCCCTTGTGCCCTCTCAGTGTGGACTTCTCAAATAAGGAGCAATAATAACCATGCCTTGTTAATCCATATGTTGGTTGTAATGTAGAGGAGATTTAAACATGTAGATCCACTAATTATATTAATTAGTTGTAACCTGTGAACAATATTATGTATATACACAGATTTATGGTATGGTCCTTACATATGATACCATCGGTTGTCATGTTCTAATAGGTAGCATGTTTCAGAGTAAATTTTGTAGCATCTAGGTATATGAAAATCAACGGTGGTGCATTAAACCTTATGCAATGAAAACCGATATTTATTTGCATATAAATGAAACCATTAGAGGTAATTTCAGTAACAACAATTATCTCCTTTACAACATTCTAATGTTCCTCATAGTAGCACACAATGCAACTAGGGAATAAGGATGATGTAATAGACTAAACTGCTACGTAGGTGTTATGCCAAAGCCCTTAAAGCACCATACCATTTTTGTAACTTTAAGCTTTAAGTGTAAAATGGAATATAGTTTGTTAGGTCCCTATAATACTAGTGTAGCCCCCTATTGTTATTTTTTTTCTCGTGTTGCCCCTGTATTGTTATTGTTGTGCCCCACAGAAGCCCACTATTATTATTATTTTTCCCTTACATTATTATTGTTATGTAGGCTCTGATTATATTGTGACCCCTTAGACTTCTATATATATCAAGGAGGTCTTATCATTTGTATAAACCAATAATTGTTCATTTATGTGATGTAAAGGAGGTTTCCCCATCAAAGAGGATATTTCTCAAGTCGTTGATCTGTATTTTATTCTTTTTTGTGAGATGGTTTATAACATTTAGTATCAAAGTTTTGGATTTTAGGATTTTGCTTATTCAAACAGGTCATCTTGGAATTTTCACTATATTTTTTTCTACGAGGTTTCAGAAGTTGATATTGGAACCACATGGACATGAAATCTTGGTGAAATTCATGTACAAACTTCATATCTTGGTTCACTATAGTTTATGAGATATGATCCGAGGAAGTTGGGGTTTTGCAGGGTCCAAAATTCATTCTAAAACAGGGGACCTAGGGAAATTCGTCATAAGTTTCTCTACGAGCATCGAATTTGAATTTAAAAAAAACTAACTGAAATTTCACGAACTCTATTTTTTTTTGTATCATTTTCAAGTTCGAAGGTTGTAACAATGACACATGGAATTACCTACAAGTTCAATATACTGAACCAGCCCATAATCAGGCCATCGTGGGATATTGGGGATAACTTTATCTTGAATAATCCAATATCAATATGACTTATGGAATTGGAAAGAAGACTCAAAGGGAAACCATAGGAATAAATTTCAAACCTTGTAGAGCCACAATTACAGAGATACAATAGTTTCAATATAGAGCTCCTAAAAAGCAAGAAAAATGCATGTATTTTATAAAAGTTTGCATAACTTTGGTTTGAAAAATTAGTTTGAAGTGATTCAAAGGGCATAGCGAATCATATGTATCGTTGTTTGATTCAAAAATTCCTCAAAGCAAAAAAATGGACACACCTACTAAGAAACCAAAAATCTCGACTATGACACATGAAGAAGAGGAAGAAATTCAACATGATATATCAAAATTACGAGACCAAGTGCAACAAATTTCTCTCTCTTAAAGAGTAACCAAAAATGAATTGGAAGTGATGATGAATTTTAATATGGATGGTTTAGATGTAAAAATAAAAAGGGACATGGAAGGTTTGAAGGATGGTTTAAAAGAAGACATGGAAGCAATTATGAATGTCAAGATGGAAGAAATGGAAAAGTGACTACAAGAAAGGCTTCCCAATGGTGACAAGATAATCCATGAAAATCATGACGAGAACAAAAGGAATATGAATTATTATTTTAGAGACCCCAACGTTTGGTTAAATACAAACCACATTCCAAATATCAATATGATTTGATGGTAAGGATTTGGTAACAAGGATATTATAGATGGAGCAATATTTTGATCTATATGATATGCAACACACACAAAAGGTACACATTGCATCTTTATATTTAGAACCCAATTAGTTTGTATGGAATTGATGGATTTTTTCTCGTAAACCCCTTATCACTTGGTCAATTTTTATGGAGGAATGATAACACATTATGAAGATAGAAAGAGAAACACCTTCTTTAGCCAATTCATAAATGTCAAATGAAAGGGTTCAATGGTGGAGAACATTGAGGACTTCCAAAAATTAAATATCAGGGTAATTGATATTCTATAGGACCATAGGATTGATGTTTTCATAGGGATTCTAAAGGATAACATCCAAC
The DNA here is from genome assembly GCA_000404065.3 of Pinus taeda. NCBI lineage: Eukaryota > Viridiplantae > Streptophyta > Pinopsida > Pinales > Pinaceae > Pinus > Pinus taeda. Next base: position 51,554 of record APFE030748346.1, read on the forward strand.
AAGAAGTTTTCCGTTTGGAACCTGATTCAACTGAGAAGGCATTATAGGTGGCAAGAAAAGTTGAAAGAAAATTTATGGAAACAAAGAAGTCTACCACTCACAACTATAAAAATGGAAGTTTTGTTGCTCCTATCCTTCCACAACCTATAAGGTTGACACCACAACAATTGGAGGAAAAAATAGCAAAAGGGATTTGTTATAGTTGCGATAGAAAATACACTAAAGGTTGTATGTGTCCTGGGAAGAAATTATTTTACATAAATTGTCAAGAAGAGGAAGGAAAGGAACAAGAAACATCAAAAGAGGATGATATACACCAGGAACCAATCCCCAAGAAAGAAATGAATTTGACCATATCTTGTGATTCATTAGCAGGAATTACCACTCCTAAAACTCTCAAGGCAAAAGGATATATCAAGAATAAAAAGGTAGTAGTGTTGATTGATTCGGGTAGTGCCCATAATTTTATTCATTGTAAGATAACCAAGGAATTGAATTGCTTTCTATATCCAACACCAGAGTGTCAAGCGATGGTTGCAAATGGAGGAACTATAAAATTGCTCTAGAAAGTGCCCAACTTAACCATGGGGGAATATGTATTGATTAGTTCAATGCTTTCCATACCAATGGGTGCTGTTGATGTTGTACTAGGAGTCTAATGGTTACAATCTTTGGGGACAATAACTTTTAATTTTCAAGAACTTTTCTTGAACTATTTTTGGGAAGGAGAGGAAGCTGAATTAAGGGGTATCATAGTGAAAACAAAGATAATCAACTCTAATAGCATGACAAATATTCTGAAGAAAGAACAACAGGGCGTAATTGCACAATTATGCTCACTAGATGTTCAAACAACAAAATCATTTATTTTTCCAAATCTCCAAAACATTTTGGAAAATCATTCCAAGGTATTTGAGACTCCCCATGGCCTCCCACCTATTCATGACCATGAACATGCTATTCATTTGATTCCAGGAATTGTTCCTCCAAACATCAAGCCTTACAGATATCCCTATGTCCAAAAGAGTGAAATTAAACATATGGTTGCAGAAATGTTAGAGTTTGGTATACTTCAACCCAGTCAAAGTTCTTTCTCTGCTCCAGTAGTATTGGTGCACAGGAAGGATGGATCATGGCATATGTTTCCAGATTATAGGGAGCTCAACAAGCTCACTATTAAAGATAAATTTCCCATTCTTTTTATTAATGAATTGTTGGATGAATTACATGGAGAAATTTACTTCACCAAGATGGATCTTCATTCAGGATATCATCAAATTAGAATGAAGGTTGAATACATTTCAAAAACAAGAGAGCGACTATGGCCTAAGAGGTCTAGAATAACAGTGGGGCCTAGAGACAGGCTGTCTGAGTGACTGACTTGTCTCCTGAGAGTTCTGTTGATGATGTTGGATGAATGTGTGTGATATTCCATCGATTCCACTACCTTAAGGTCACATATGAGGTTGAATTTGATCATAGTAGTCTCTCATCTCATGTTTACCCCAGTTAGCATGGTTACTTGGATAGATGTGGGAGGAGGGTGTTGCATTTACATTAAAAAATTAAATGGATAGAAAAAGAAAAAACATACATAAATGTGTTTTTAAATTTCTCAGAAATAATAATAATAATAATTTCAAAAAATCCATAATCAATATTTTCTAAATTTTTATATTAAAATAAAAATCCCAAATCTTTATATAAAAAAATGAAAACACATTCCAAATTAAATTTAAAAAAAGAAAAGGAAAAAAAAAGAGATAAAATAACTTTCAAAAACAAAAACAAAATAAACAAATAAAAAACACAAAAAAACACTTTTAAAAACTAAATTCAAAACACTTTTTTTAAAACTAAAATTAAAATTAAAAGAATTAAAAAAACATTAAAAATACATAAAAATATTAAATTCAATAAATAATAATAATAATATAAACGATTTAAAATTAAAAAAATTAACGAAAGAAAACATTAAAACTATTAAAAATTTCATGTATTTTGGGGACGAGCATTACGTGACCCCTCCACCTACATTCCCATTCCTTTCGCCATGTTTATCCAAGAAACCACTATCTAGTTGGCCATGGGCCACCTCAACAACAACATGGTGGTGGAGTCTGCGTGGATGGGAACGATGGAAGGGTGTCCACCTTTGGTGGGGTGACCTACAAGTTACATGGTGGTGGAGCTTGTTTGGATGGATGTAGTGAGACGATGGGAGCTTGGGTGAAGGTTTGGGTTTTCCTCACAAAACAAACAAATTTTTAATAGTTTTAATGATTTGTTTCTATAAGAAAAACCAAGGCATCAAGGCGTTCCAAAAATCTAGCTAGTGTTTTAGATAAAAGAGCGACCTTGTTGATCCTATCACCAATGTTCAACTTTCCTTTATCCATGGAACCATAGATATAATTGCTCGCATAGTAAGGAAGAATCAAGTTCCTACTTCTTTCAAGCCATTAAGCAACATTAGTGGTATCTTGAAATCTATCAAGGATCATGTTGACCCTTCAAACATGAAAGGGGTATACTTAATGTTGTTCTCTTGAGGGGCTCCCTATGTTGGCGAGACAGGAAGATATGTTAAGCTAAGGATTCTAAAGCATGTGGAAGACATTAAACATGGTAGGTCTCATTCCTCAGCTCTAGCTAAGCATGTTGAGAAAACTAAACGACATATTCGCATTGAAGACTACATGATCCTATCAAAAAATGAGCACTATCATCATAGGAAGTTCATAGAATCCACTAAGATTGAAAAACACTCGAGAAATCTGAAATAGGGATGACGGTTGGAAGATTAGTAAGAACTTGGTTCCCGCCATTTCTTTTAGATTTGAATAATGCAAACTTTGAAACATGAACTAATATTGTTACCCGTTTCATAGAGATAGCAAAAAAGTGACCCAATTTTGAAAAGGGGCGATGCAGAGCACATATTTTTTTAGAGCATAGTTTTTGGCACTTTATACATTACGCTTTAGAATGTTAGTGATTTGCATGTTGATTTTAAAAAGTGGTGATTCTACATGAGGCCCTTTTTTTAAAAGACCTATTTTTTGACTTTAAATTTTCTAATGTATGAAATGTAAATAATTATTTTCTAAATTTAACAATTTTTGAAGTAGTCTTCTTCTTCATATTTTCTTGTTTTTGTTTAGTGAGGTTTTTATTGTTTTGCATATTTAAAGAAGAAGGTCAATATTTTGAAGTTTTGGTATTCTACATATTTAGACATCGTAAATTAATATTTCAATGCACATGAAATAATTGTCACTAAAAAACAATAATTTTTAACAATTGACATAAAAATAACCATTTTCAAGATAAATATAACTAGAAAATTACATATTTTGATATTATTTTGTCATTTTTTGCTAGAAATGACATGTCAAAATCACAATTTTTATAGGAAAATTTTAACTAAAAATGGTCAAATAATAGTTTTTTTTAATGGATTTCATGTCAAAAAAATAATAATAATTACTTTTTTTTTTAAATAATGATTAACATAAAAAATTAATGCAAATTCACATAATAAAATATTAAACATAAAACAATAATTGATGCTATTCTTCTCATCAATGTCAAAGTCAAACATTACAAGTATAACTAATTAATAGTTACAAAAAATGAGTTTGATTTCCAAGCATAACTTAAATTTAATCAACAATATCACGTAATCCAAACTCTTCATCCTCTAGAGTTTCATCGTTGTCTTCTTCCACAATATTTTCTACTTCATTTTGCTCATTGTCCTCTTCTAATGGATCTTTGATGTCTGTGAATCTCCCAATGTATGCCTTTCCAATCATTCCATGTAATGGTGGTTGAGGTTCCTTTGCCTTTTTTGCCACACGTGATTCACTAAAGTCCCCTTTCTTCAACACAATTTCTTGCATTGCATCTGGAAGAAATTGAAGAGCATTAAGTCTTTGCTAAATAAAATTGCACTTATTTGATCTTTTTCGATGGCAATGTAATTTCTTCCCTTTTTAAGGCAACATGCTTGTGTTGTACCTACTTATCAAACACAAAAGAAATAATGAAGTAAATTAGTACAATGACATATAAATTAAGAAAAAAGATATTGAAATTCAATTCCCTATAATAAAACTTACCTGAGCCAGAAAATAAATCCAAAACCCAATCTCCTTCATTTGAACATATGTCTATAAGATAATTAATCAATAACTATGGTTTTTGATCAATTCTAACTATCTCTCATTTTTCTTCATTGTCTTCATATGTTAGTTTTCTCACAACAACATCATAAGTCAGTACTTGGCTATGACTCTTTCCATCTACCCGATTAAAAATCATAGACATATAGCTATCATCTTTTTCCCAACTATCAATATGGATGAACTCACAATCATTTATAAATGGTTGATCTTCATGGTTAAGAAGATTTGACTTTTGCCTATAACATGAAATAGTAAAAGTTCAATTAACTTGTACATAAAGTAATTTTTAACATTAATCAAATATACATTTTCAATGTTTTACCATGTAAGTTGAATCATTGAGTTTGTTTTCCCCTTGAAGCTTGACAATAACATTGTCAATTGTGTGTTTGAATGAAATGTCACAAATCTCCATAATGGTGATAATGTGACTTCTAGAAATCTCGCAACAACTTTACTAAGAGCTTGATAAGTATAAGGGTCACTATCATAGTCAATGTTTGGAATATTAAAACCATGGGGAATATCTACAATAACTAGGGCATAATCCCTTTTAGGTATGAGTTTAGCAATGTCTTCACAGTCACCTTGTATTACTTGATATTGAATAGTGTCAATCCCATTCCAAATGAAATGAGTGAGAGTTGGATCAAGTTCAACATTCGTAAGGCATTGCTTCTTCAATATTTTGATCTTAATTTTTTCAATAAAGGTTCTGAAACTATCTGGTGCTCCATTTGCATCTTTCCTTATTTTTACTGAAATAAACAAATATATGTGTAATTTATAAAATAAAAATAGTATACAAATGAATAAAAATGAATGTATAAATCAACATACCTTTTTAAATGCAAGATAAATAAAAATAAAAATAAATTAATTAATTAATTAATTAATGTTGATGTAGAATGTGAATCTGGATAGTTGCGTACAACATCATCTCAACCATATTCATTCAACAATTTAACCATTTGTTCTTGTATTTTCATGTAAACTTTGTGACCACATAGATAGAGTAAAAAAAGTTAATATAATGATATGTCTAACAAATACTACCAAGAACAATATGTTATATTTAAAAGAAAATTATAATCTAGAAATAAGTAAAATTAATTCAACAAACTCACTTTGAAATTCCTTAGACATTTCTTCCAATGATAATTCCCCTGACCTCACACGAGATAATATTTCTTTGACAAGTTTTTCATCCTTCACTCTTTGCAATGCTCTCCAAGGTGTGATAGTCATATTTTTTGGAAGCTGCCTCATTTCAAGACTTGATTTACTGTTGCTACATATCAATGGTTTAGACCTTTTGACCTTCTTATTTTTAATTCCATTATTCACCCACATGATAAAAATCTCATTAATCAATTCCAATATATCTCCAATTCTAAATTCCAATTGGAAAATGTTGTCAATACCTCTGAATAAATCAGTATGTACTATGTCGCCTTTTGAGCTGATTTTCTCCTTAATTTGATAGCCTATTTCCATACAACATTCATTTCGGAAATCTACAATAAGATTTATCTTATCCCCGCCACATTTTTCTTCAAATTCACTATGAATAAATATAACCCTTTCGATGAAAGTCATAGACATCCTATATTCATTATCTGAATTATGATCTCATGCCACTAACTTTGCTTCTGTATCTGATAAACCAGCATAAATGATACATTTCATTATTTCAAAACATGGGTTATTGGGATATTCCTCCATCAATTGTCTTTGAGCTTCTACAGAATGGTTCCCCCCAAGCACATAATAAGTGTATTCAAAACATTTTGACTTATCAAATGCTTCTTTGTTGGGAACTTAAATTGGATCAACAAGAAGCACATAATTAACAACATGAGCATATGGATTGTACCTCATCAATGTCTTCAAGTTGTGAACATGCAGGTGGTGTGGCTTCTGATTTGATATTTACATTGTCCTTCACTTGCCTTATAGATTTGTCTCACATTAAGCTGAAATGTACGATCACCCTCAATTAAGTTTCTCTTTGTCAAGTTTTGTCGAATGGCATTTTGTTTTCTTTTAATAATTCCATCCTCTAAATCAACTCTTGGTGTAATGATTTATTTGCTTTCTTTTGGAGTTTCACTAGGGTCTTCACGCTTGGTAATGATTACTTGAGAATGCTCAACTTTACTTTTCTTCCTCATAACATTCTCATCTTTAACTAGAATAGGTTTATTCTTGGGCATTTTTACTTTTGGTCTTTTACGGCTCTTCTCCTTTTTAACATCAGTTCCAATGTCATCCTCGGTAATGACAACATATTCTTCAATTTCAGTTTCAACTTCCTCATCTTCAAAAGTAATTAGTCTACCTTTGCTAGATTTATCCACTAGAGGCATTTTTTCTGATCCCTTGGATGTAGTTTTGTAGCATCATGAATTACTACCTTTTGCTTATTTGCCTATCTTTTTCTGACATTGATTAACAAGTGCTGAAAACTTTCATAATATCATGCTCTATGAAATGAATGTCTCCCAACATAATTGAAACACTTTCAACAAAATTATACCAAACAAAATATCATATGTCAATAAAAACAAAGTTATAAAAATATAATGAGACATTTACAAGAATGAAAAACACAAATATAAATAGCAATACTTACGATATTTTGTGTCATATCATTTATGATTTGTTTACACAACCTTGTAGATACCTCTCTTGTGTCATACACTAAATATAATAACTGATATTTAATCCTTTCATGTGACTTGAGCAGTTTTGTAAGTATGTAAATAACTTCATTGTCCGGTACCGAACACCTGTCTCTGGCCTTTCCTATCACCTCATAAATTCCATTATCATTAGATATATCAACATATAGATATATCTACACATCTTAGCTTTCTCTTTCTTTCACATACCAAACATCTGTTGGAAGTTTCACTTCTTTTGATTTCTTCCAGTATGAAATCTGCTTATCATTTGAAGCACTTGAAAGATATGTAGCTATCAGCTTAGGTTTGGTTCGTTCAACAGTGTTTTTGAAAATCCACCTTTAATAGTATTTGGTCCAAAAAGATTCACAAAAATCTTCTTTGATGCCATTTTCCTAGAAAAAAAGACAGATATGTAAATCAGTAAATTACAAAAAAATTATAGCTTAAATTAACAAACTAAATGATAAATGATAATTATTTTTGTAAAACATAACAATTAAAAAATAAAAATAAATAAGAAATTTACAAAATACACTACCCTGTCACCCCACCCCGGAAATCGGTCGGCCACCTGGGCTAGCAGTTGGGCCCAGCCCCTACCCCAACCTGGCGGCCCAACAACCGCCCCCCTACCAATCCCCGGCCCTGGCCGACCCCCCACCCAAGCCCGGCAGCCCAACGACCTGCCTCCCTAGTCGGCCGTTGGGTCGTCGGGGTGAGGCAGGGTTTGGGCGCCAGCGCGCCTGCCCCAGCTCGACGGCCCAGTGACTCGCCGCCCCGATCGGCCATTGGGCTATCAGGGTGGGGTGGGGTGCTGGGCATTTGGCCCCCCCTACCCTCACCCACATGCCAGTTGGGCCGTCGGGAGCATTATCGGGCCCACCACGCCCACTGCGGACGTAGTGGGTAAATTTGTCCCACAAAAAATTTTAATTCTAAAAAAAAAAAAAAACAGTAAACTTATTTAATTTTAAAATTTTCACAACAGAAAAATTAACTAACCTTTCAAATGGGATAATCCTCCGTTGAATATAATGTTGATAGCAATGTAGTTGCTCCATAAATTCACTCCAAGTCTTTTAATAAACCTCGGAAACCTTGAGGTGATAATGAAATTTATTATGTAGGGGAAATTACATAATTGTTTTATCGTAAGGTTAGTGTGGGATTAATTTGTTTTATAAATTTTAACATGTAAATTTTGTTATCGCGGTATAGGAAATTATGATAAGCCAAACATTATAGAATTGTTTTATGGCACGGTGAATGTGGTATTAATTTGTTTTAGAAAGTATAATCAAATTAAAAAAAGTCGATTGTCTAGTAAATATTATATAGTTTAAGTAATAAATTAATTTACGTAAAAAATTTAGTTTACAATTTTAATTTAAAAGGTTTATTTCATAAGAAAATTTTAGTTAAAAATTTTCAATAAATTGTAGAACAAAATAACGGAGGGAAATACATGAAACAAAATTTTTGGAGGCAAAACTCTTGGCGAAATTTTTTTGAGGGAAATTTTCATTCTTTAAGTTATATATTATCATTAGGAGAGTCTTCATTTGTATCATTTAACCTCTTCTATTTGAAAGGCATGGATTCTTCTGATATTGAAGTTTTTCTTTGTGAAGCATGAACATCTTCATCGCGTAACAACTCTATTCATATTAATGAATATAACGGAAATTCTTCCACTATGAATAGAGAGTCAATTCTTCCACTTAGCCCTAATCCTAACGACTATGAGAGCAGCACTGATGAAAGACGAGATGAAGAATTTCAAATAAATAAAGAGTCATGGTTTCCACTTAGTCCTAATCCTATGAATTATGAGAGAAATGGTGATGAAGAGCATGATGAAGAATTTCAAAATAATGGAGTGTCATGGTGTCCTCTTAGTCCTAATCCTATGGACTATGAGAGTAGTAGTGATGAAGAGCATGCTAACAAATTTCAAAAGAATGCAGTGTCACGGTGTCCACTTAGCCCTAATCCTATGGACTATGAGAGAAACAGTGATGAAGAGCATGATGATGAATTTCAAAAGAATGGAGTGTCAGAGTGTCCACTTAGTCCTAATCCTATGGAATATGATAGTAGCAGTGATGAAGAGCATGATGAAGAATTTAAAAAGAATGGAATGTCATCGTGTCCACTTAGTCCTAATCCTATGGACTATGAGAGCGGCATTGATGAAGAGCATGATGAAGAATTTCAACTGAATAGAGTGTTACAGTGTCCACTTAGTCGTAATCCTATGGACTATGAAAGTAGTTGAGATGAAGAACATGATGAATAATTTAAAAAAAGTGAAGTGTCACGTGTCCACATAGTCCTAATCCTATGGAATATGAAAGCAGAAGTGATGAAGAACATGATGAAGAATTTCAAATGAATAGAGTGTCATAGTGTCCACTTAGTCCTAATCCTATGGACTATGAGAGCAGCAATGATGAAGAACATGATGAAGATTTTCAAATAAATAAAGAGTCGCAGTTTCCACTTAGTCCTAATCCTAAGGACTATGAGAGTAGTAGTGACAAAGGATAGGATGAAGCACTTAGTCCTAATCCTAAGGACTATGAGAGTAGCAGTGAAAAAGGACAGGATGTAGAATTTTCAGTAAGTAAACAGTCACATTTTCGACGTTGTCCTAATCCTATGGACAATGAGACCAACACTGACAATGCACATGAGGAAGAATATCCAATAAAACATCAAGTCAAATTTTCCATTTAGTCCTAATTCTAAGGACTATGATAGTAGCACTGAAGAAGGGGAAGATGAAGAATATCCTCCAAGTCAGTATTTCAAAAGCACAACTCATCATAGTGAGGATAACATTCCTCAAAATAATGATGAAAATGCTTATACAAATGATGATCCAATGATGGAGATGTTGCAAGGAAATATTGTATCGAGGAGTAGGAGCAGACCTTTTCATATCAATCCAAGATGTTCTAGTTATACAACGTGTAGAGCAGAATATATGAGGAGAAAAAGTTCTATCGGTACTCTCATTTCAAGTGAATGTTGTCAAAAAGATTACTTGAAACATATGTATTTCAAGTTTGCATTAGAGAAAAGGAAGAGATATTTGTCGATGAATAAAAGCATGAAAATTTCATATTTAGTTGGGTGCATGCAATCTACATTGTCAAGTTATGGTTATCATATTGGGTCTTTATTTATTTGTAGAAAGGATTTCAAAATGTTTCATTCAATGGGTAATTTTTGTCTCTCAAGAATCCAAGAAAATTTGGAAAGGCCTCCCACATTTTATTCAACACTACGTCATAAATGACAGTTTGGGCCATTATCAAATACTGCAATGTCATGGATGAAAGATTTCTTTTCAAAGCATGGAGAGTGTATGCCAAATAGAGAGACAATACATATTCCAAATAATTTTTCAAGACGAGAAATCTACAACTTATACAAAGAATATGTAGAAGGTTCTGAGGGACATGGTCGATTTATTAAATATCAATATTTTGTGAAGGTATGGAAGAAAGAATTCAACAATGCCTGTATTCCTAAGACAAGGATGGGGATTTGCAGTACATGTGCTTCTCTTAAATCAAAAAGGGATAAATGTGAAGGGTCAGAAAAAGGTAAGCATTCATAACTTTAACTTTTAAAATTGTATAGTCATCAACTATGAAAACGTATTTACTAATGACTTTCTTTTATGTTGTATAGATTCCATTGTCAAAGAACTTTAGGAGCATCACGAACAACAAACAAGTGAAAGGAAAAAGTTGTTCAAGCATTGAAAAAAGTGTTATGATAATCCAAATAAATATTTGGGTTTGATATTGATGGTATGGACCAGAAGAAAACACTTTTACAACATTTTGTTCACACACCCAAAAATTTACAGGAGGAAAATTTTATTCAATATCACTTGGTCGGTTGTATGGTCTTCAATGGAAAAATGTTTCCAAGGGTGTGCTTCACAGCTTTAAATATTCACAATGATGCAAATCTGACAATAACCATAATTCATGATGTTCTTTCTCATTGGTCTGGTAATCTTCCTGAAGTTTTGTGTCTACAATTGAACAACACTTGCCATGAAAACAAAAATTAGGTTGTTTTTGGATATCTAAACATGCTTGTTGAACTGAGAATTTTTCAGAAGGTAAAGGTTGGTTTCCTTCTTGTTGGGCACACTCATGACCATATTGATCAGATGTTCAATCGTTTTTTAGTCACATTAAGGACGAAGGAAGTTGGGACCTTTTCATCATTAATTGCATGTATTAATAAATCATACATCCTAGAGCCTACTTTTGCTGTGTTGGAAGAAATTGTTGACATGCGAAGGTTTATTCTGGGATCGCATGGTGAGGAGAAATGCATTGAGAAACTTAATGACATTAGCTTCCAACATCAATTTCGTATCAAAAAAATTGATGGGAAAACACTAATATGGGGAAAGAAGTATTCAACTATTGTAGAATGGGGTACCATCATCAGGTTTATAATTTTTGAAGTTCATTCCAGATCATCCAATATTTGCATCAAATATATTTTTTATTACAATCAGTTGGTGAAGTTCATAATCCACACAGACAAAATAGAGATTCAATTATTGAATTGAGGCTTCTGTGATCCATATTAAGTTTATGAGAGATTTTTCGGCGTAAGTCACATGATATTTCATGTCGATGCGTTTTGAACCAACTAGTGTGGTTCATCATCCTGACGATGAACCACACTAGTTGGTTCGAAACGCATCGACATGAAATATCATGTGATTTACGCCAAAAAATCTCTCATAAAAATAGAGATATAAATTATTTTAATTTCCTAGAAGAAATTAAAAAATGTATTAGATATACATATGAGTACTTTGACATTTTTGATTCAGCTTGGTGGGCGTCATTTTTCAATAATCAAAGTGATATCATTTCAAGAAAAACAAATGAAGATATACCTTTGAAAAATCCAGTTATTTGGCCACAAAATGTGTTAAATGAACATGAGGAAAGAAACATTCTTGAACAGCAACAATCTCAAGGTATTATTAATTCTTCACAGACAGAGGAAAGAAAGATGTGTATTGGTTCCAGAAGATCTCGTGCACAACATGAAACCATGGAAGACCTTTTTAGGGGTTCAGTATAGGATATTAAGGAGGGTTGCATGATCGTAGTGCTAGCAGATGGAGATCCTAATGGCTATCCATTTTGGGTTGCTAAGGTTATAAAGGTATTTATAGAAAATGAAGATGTTACAGGTGTTGATGTACATTGGTATGTCACAAATACACACCCATTCAATAATATGTATAAGCCATAGATGGTAGATGATAAAAAAATTGGTGGAAAGAGAAAAAGAAAGGGTACAAATATAAATCGTTGCCGCACAAACCTCTTAAAATTGGAGGATGTTGACATACTTGTTTATGACTTCAATTTAACAAAGAGAGGAACTCTTTTCTTCAAGACAATAGAGATTCTGAAAAGGTTGTTACCAGAAGGAACAATGTTGAGATGGGAGTGTGCTAAAGCCAGTCGTAGATCCAAAAGAATTTTAAATCCTGAAATGGTGGGCATGCATGTGGACTCAGAACGGACACTGGTTGATGAAAGAGAAAAATATGGAACATCTTCATCTGCATCGAGTCATTCATTTGAATATGTGAGTTTTGATGGTATGCAAGAAAATATGAGTGATTTTGAATAATTGTCTAAGACAATTTATATAACTGATGTTTGCTTCGTATCTTGAAATAAAAATTTTGATTTCCATATGGTGTTAAATCATAAGCTATGAGTCATTTTTATGTTATTGGACTATATGTTTTAATTATGATGATTTTTATTGTTTAGAATATCTACAATACAACAATAAATTAAAGATATAATGTATGTTTCATTTAATCTACAAATAATGACATTTTTATTAATTTAGTCATGTAATTTGTTCATAATGTCATGGTTATTGGACACCTAATCCTCTAAGGGTTGGTGTGGAAGCCGAATAGACTAAGGTAGTCCAAGATACCTTGGGAAGAACCCAACGGTCACACAAATGTACTATAAATGTATATCATTGTCAAATAATAGATGTACTTTCCTGCTTATCTTTAATATTCTGTTGCTGCCATGTGTGTGTTTGGCATGGTATCAGAGCGCGTGATCTCCTGCCCTACTCAACTGTGAGCCACTTGTTTTTGTGGCCCTTCTGTGCATGCTTGTTTTGCGGCTTTGCCCATTTTCCTGATATAGAAAAACTGACATCTTTCCCTCATACCCAGGTGCGCAGGTCTCAAATTAATTTTCTGTATTGTAACTCCTATTAGATTTGTCCCTCTATTGTGCATCTTTTGTATACTGAAACCTTTCTCAGCCAAGCATTATTCCCATGACGGTTTTCTCTGCTTGACTACTACCTTGTCCGAATGTTGACACTTAATGTTTTGTTGGTACAGACCTCGAATCTCAAAAGCGTTATTGTCGCCTTTACCTGCATATCAGTTCTGCCCTCCGCCCATTGAAATTGCTGTCGTACCTTGTTTTCTCATCATAATCGCTGCCACGACCATTTATATTTTGGATTCTGCCTTGAAGAGTGATTTGTGGTATGTGTTGTTTTTCTGTGATGAATGTTGAATGATTTAAGTTTAGGAAATCTTCTACATAGAGAAATTCTCAACTTCAAAGCAACTCTCCAATATGGATCATTAGATTCTATCCAATAGCACTGTATTCTTCTCCTAGGGGATGCTAGATGGTCAGGAAACATCTCAGCTACTGTTGTTGTGGCCCTAACTAGTCTGAGCATACCTACAATCATGAATGCGTTGTAATTGATCTCTCTCATTGTTCCCTGAGCCTGACGCTCATTTTGCATTTCCACAAAGGCACTCACAACAAGTGTTCTTTGGATCTAGATAATCCAATTGTTGTCTTTAGGATTGGTATTGTGACCAATGGTGAAAGGTTGGCAAGATAAATCGTGTGTTTCAACTTCTCTTCAAAATCAGCATACTCTTTTTGTTGTGTAGTGGTTGAAGGTTGTTCTCTGTTAATATGTCAGATCTTATCTTGGCAACTTCCAAAATGCCTCTTGGTGGCAACTAGAAAATCATTGGTGGGAGATAGATTGTCTACCAAGCCCATAGATGTCCATTGATGATAAGAATAATCCTCATTTGAAGTAACCGGAGTAGTGTTTGACACTGAAGAAACGAGTATTATTTGCTGAATTTGGAAAATCATACAAATACCCAGGATATAACACATCTCAAAGGAACAGGTTTTTCTCAAAGGTCTATGAAAACATTTATGCTACTACATGCAATGGAAGAACAAGAGGAGGTGGTTTATTCTGGCAACTGATGGCAGGAGGAATGGATTCATTCGCAGATGGGTATAATATTGTCTTGTCTGAAAGTCCATCTACAACAGCAATTATTTCTTCACAGTCCAACCGGTTGTCTGCTCTAAGTCATCGTGAGTTTGGCTTTGATCGAGAAAGATGTGTGCATCAACAATGAGAATAAAAGCAAATTGTTGTAATTTCACACAGAAATAACTATTCCACATTGCAACTAATGTTCAATTGAGAATGATTGCTTGCCAAAATTTGTTTGATTGCTTGCCAAAATTTGTTTGATTTTGAGTATGGCCAGACATCATCAGTTTCTTCCATAGAAGTTGTTGCTAGTGTAGGACTGGGCTCTCTTGTTGGATTTCAAACTTCAAGGCATTTGTAACTTCATTCGACAGGAACTCTTGGGCTATCGGTATCCCTAAAAGATGGTTTGGGCTATTGGTATCATAGATTTCTTCCATAATTGAATTGTCAAACGAAGATGGGAAATTGGTGTGGTTGGAATAACTCGGTTGGACAGAAGCAAAGAACTCTTTGGGGTGCCACACCAAGAAGCGTTAAGACATATAGTAAAAAAAAATGTGTTTGACATTCCTGTACTTTCAGTCATAATATTCAGTTTTTTAGTAATTTGAAGCTTTTGGGATTGTTGTTTAGTGCTTCAGGTCTGCACCCAATTCAATCGTATGTGATTTTAGGTCATTGGTTGCTTAATGCCAATAAATGTAGGTGGACCTTGATTGAGGTTTGTGCATTACAGTTTAGTTTGTGGGGTTTCTAAAGATTTGAAGTAGTTTAGACATTGGAGGTCATTAAGAGTTGCTCTATTTTGGCATATTGAGAAAAATATCAACATAGAGTGATAGAGCATTTGATCTGGGTTGTTCAGTAATTGCCCTATTAGGCTACTTGGATCAAGGCATGCCCTCGCTTATTCTTATGATTTTTCATTTCACATGATTGGAGATGAGATACTGAGGGATAAGATGACACCAAGGCAGATAGAATTGAAATAAAATCGTTTTGAACATCATCAAAGCAGTCTTTTGTGGAGGAAAGTCATTCTTGTTTGCTGGTTTCACAGTGGCTATTTGGTGCAAATTTACAGAGGATTTTGCTATGTCTTTGTACTGTGAGTGGGTGTTACTTTTACTCATTGGGTCATAGTTGTGATCAGTGTTTTTAAAAAGGTGTAATTTTGACAATGGAGAATATGGCTCGAATTACTGAAATACTAGGGTTCTTAAAATCTCTGATACATTCCTCTAATCATGATAAAGTAAGAATCAACAAAGTTTCTCTTGTTGACATTAGAACTTGTTTGCAAAATGGACAAGACAAGATTGAATTTTTGCAGCTTGAATCTCAGCTACAACAAGCAGAATTACAACAATGGAGTCGTCATTCTAAACTTGTTTCTATTCAGAACAATGAAACAGACTCCCATAAACAGCGAGTCAATAATGTTGCAAGTTCCGATTCAGTGCCTAATGCAACAAAAAATTTGCATGCAAAAGCAGAAATTCAGCCTGCACTTCCCAAGCCCATCATCAGATCTTGGGAAGAGCTTATCCACAACAAGCACAGAATTGGTATTGGATATGACAAGGACGTGTCCTTTCACATTCCAAACTACTCAAAGCCCATTTAGTTTCAGAGTGTTGGATTCCTTCATGACAGTTCACCTCCAGTTGTTCCAGATTTTGCCCCTCTTCCACAACAATAGATTGTGAAATGCCAACACTATGACTGAGTTGACCATATAAAGATCATTGTTTTGATCTTCATCCATGTGAGAACTGTCATAAAACCAGTCATTCTTCAAATAGATGCTTCAAAAACAAACCTCCTGCGAGAACAAAGATTCATCCTGGATGGATCGCTTCTTGGCAATGGGCATCAATAGCCAAGAAGACATTCCAGTCATATGTCATAACTTGTTCTAGAGTATTGAACAGTCTTGCAGTTGATTTTTCTCCATCATCTCAGCCTGTATCTGACAGGGGGGAAAATCATGGTCATCTACAAGCTTCAAAGTCACATCAAGCGAGCCTAATCCACAACCTGCCATACCAAATTCAGAGTTGTAGCCAGAGACAAATATGCCCCTTGAGAATGCCTTAAATCGGTGATACCTCTTCAAAGAATTGGGGGCACTTCCTATAGCAGAAGACTTCAGCTTATTTCTAGTTTTGGAAGAGTTCCAGGAATTGCATTAAGCATTCCAGAGTTATTGGTCATCCTTAAACCATCACAGGTTGAGACCTCCCTTTCATGGTTGAAGGTTTCCCTCTTCAGAACATTAGGAGCAGTTCTTCTAGCAGAAGACCTCAGCTTCATGCCAGAATTGGAAGAGTTCTGGGAACTGCACCAAGCGTTCCAATGTCGGTGGTCATCCTTAAACCATCGCCCTTTATACCAACATTTCAAAGAGCACATTCAGCCTAGTGTTGCCATGCATTTTTGCACGTTTTGTATTACAGCTCTCTTTCTGGACTCATACATAACCCTTCAGATTAAGGGGGGGAATGTTGGACACCTAATCCTCTAAGGGTTGGTGTGGAAGCCGAATAGATTAAGGAAGTCCAAGAGACCTTGGGATGTGGAACCCAATGGTCACACGAATGTACTATAAATGTATATCGTTGTCAAATAATAGTTGTACTCTCCTGCTTATCTCTAATATTTTGTTGCTGCCATGTGTGTGTTTGACATTTTTTAATGTTATGGTTGAAAAAAAATAGAATTTTAGCGATCTTTAGTGTGATGTTATTATATGTTTAACAACATCGATGAAAACTAATAGAATTTTAATGTGTTTCAAATCCTATTATTTTATCTTTATCGTCATTACTAAAACATGTTGAAATTGTACTTAGGAAAGAAAATTGTTATTCTACCAAAAACGTTAGTGTGTTTTTTTCCTCAAAAACAGTGGTTTTTTTGCACATAAAAAATCGGTTTTACTAGAATTTTTTAAAAATGTTGAAAATTGACCCTAAAAAAACAATCGCTCCAGTATCAACACTTTTCATTTTCAGGGTGTTTTATGCACAAATTTTGCACAAAAAATTCATTTTCACTGCCAATTTTAAAACATGTTCAAAATTGATCCTAAAAAGAAAACCATCGTTCTAGTATACACATTTTTCGTTTTTAGCACTATTTTAAATGTTTTTTCAGGGTTTTTTGGCTAGAGTTCCTGTTTTTGCTTCATGCTGAAGCAAATCCTTTCCCTTTTCCCTTCTACTTTCATTTTCTTGTCTCATTTGAAATTTTGTCTTCTTATTTTTTATCTTCCCCTTCATTCTCTCTTTTGTTGGGTGTGGAGCCTGATTATTTTCTTGATTCAGAGGTATTGTTTCAGCTGCATTTGGATGTCAATCCCTTACGGGGGGTGCGTGGGGCCTTACCCTGCCCCGCCCCCCCCCACTAGTGTCACCAGGGGGGGCATGCTGGGGGGGGTGGCGTGGCAGGGGTTCAAGGGTAGCACCCTCGAAGAAACAAATAGAGAAAATTTGCCTTGTAAATATTGTAATTTCGTAGTCAATCTTGGTTGTTTATCAGGCAGAAGATTTAACAGTAGAAGTTATGTTAATTTACGGTTTTTTCCTTAGAAGACAACCCTTAATTTATATGATGGTATTGTATTGCGATTGTGTATTATTCCGTGACAGAAAAACATAGGAAATTGTCTGAGAGATAAGAGAAAGTTACAAGGAATTTTCTATAGGTTGTATCCCTTCAGTTTGCTAAATAATATAAAAAGGAATGATTGGTTGTTTCTCTGGGGATGTAGCCCAAATTGGGTGGATCACATATATATGTGTCTGTCTCGTTTTATGATTTTTTTAGTGTTGGTGTTTCTGCAACATTTTATGTCTTCCATTGCTTTGTTATTTAATTTCTAACATATTTATGTTGATCATTAAAATCTTCTCCCTCATTCTTACTTTATTTTTCTTCTAGCCCCCTTCTTTTTAGCTTGGTCAAATATTTTCTTAGATTTCAAAATATATATATATATATATATATATATATATATATATATATATATTGGATATTTTGATTGCTCGGCCCAACCCGAGGGCTATGGGGAGGGCTATATTACACATCAACATCTGTGTCCTACAAAATCCAAGTCGACCTGGCAGGGGCACCAATAATTATGTAGAACTAAACAGTCTCAAACACCTTCTCATATTCGTGAGAGAACTAAATTGCCAAAAGATTCAGATATATGGGGATTCACAGCGTTTATAAATTGGATAGACAATGTATATCATTGTCACTTTCACACACTCAGAGACATGTTGGATGATATCTTTACATTAAAATCACAATTTGATTTTATCGTATGCTCACATATGTACAAGGAAAGGAATGAGATCATTGATCGTCTTTCCAAAGCGACCGTGCAGCTGAACATGGGACAATGGAAAATTTAGGAATACAAGGAGGGTGTTTTCTACCGTTTTTTCCACTGGTCGTTCATTGAGACGAACGAGCATCTCTTGGAGTGATCTCATAGATCATTCCTTTTATTTTGGTTTTTTGGTTCTATGCTTTTTTGCTACAGTTTATGTTATTACTATTGGGATAGTGTCTCAGTATTTTTGTTTATTATGACAGATATAACTACTTGGACTACTATGATGTAAATTTGTATACAATTTTTCCCTAACTCTTCTGCACTTCTCTTCAGTGAATGCATCTCATACATGCAGCATTATACAACATGTAATTTTCTTAACATATTAATGAAAATTGCGCCTTTTTCCTTGGATATATATATAAATATATATATATATATATAATATATAATATATATATAAATAAATCCAAGGAAAAAGGCGCAATTTCCTTGATATATTATAATATATATATAATATATATATATATATATATATATATATATATATATCCAAGGAAAAGGCGGCAATTTCATAATATGTATATATATATATATATAAATATATATATAATATAATATAATATATAAAATATATAATATATATACACTATTATTTGTAACCTCATTATTGTAATAATAATCCCGAGTGTTATAATTTCTCTAAATTAATACCTTATTTCTTCTTTTATAATGTAAGAATTGATTTATATATATCCTTCTATTGATTATTATATACTTTCGGCCATTTGAATCTCTTTTGTTTCTCGATCTCCTTATATTAACGATATTATTACTAATGTATTTTTACACATTTTTTTTATATTTCTGTATATACTTTTGATTACAATTTGCTGATATAATCCATATATATATACACACACACGTTATTTTTTTATATATTTTAATAAATATGATCGTTGGAATCATGTTCTTACAATTTTATTAATGAATTAAATTTATCTCTAACTTTTATCTAACCTAACGTCTATTTTCCACTCTTTGACCTTGCATCTCTCTCCTATTTATCTTTCTAAACTAGATCATATTTCTTATCTACGTCTTGATGATGAGCCACAATTGCTAGCTTGAAATGTCAACCAGAAAATATATTGTGATGAATAAGGAAATATCATATCATTTTTTTCTTTTTTATTAACTTATTTTTTAAGTAAATTTATAAAAAGCAAATAGTAAATAAATTTCAAGTGCCAATTTTAGAGTCAATTTTGATTTTTTAATCTAGATTTGTTGACTTAGTGTTCTCATTTTGAGATGAAAATTCTCATTAAGTTGGTAACTATATTATCCTTCAGAAGTGGAGCCATACTCTCGATTTATGGAATAGATCCCTTCACCTAAGAAGGTGCACATTGCTCAATATCGGTATCATTAGACGCTGCATTTTTTAAAATCTTTTGTTCCTTTGAAAGACACCCTGAGCTAGGCTCTAAGTTATTCTTTGAATGATCTTTGTCAACCTCTTCTTCATCGTTAGAGCTCCAAATATGTTATTGGAGGGATTGGATAAGTGTAGATGAGATTGGTTATCAAGTTGAGTACCACCAAGGCTATTGTCACTTATGCTTTCTTCTTACTTGTTTGAGTGCACCTTGCTCAATATTATTTTGAGAGGTTGAAATTTTCTTTGAACTCTGCTTCGAAGATGGTTGAATTTCTTGGGATTTTAAGTAACATTTTATAAAATGTCCACACTCATGTTACATTTAAAAATGACTTGCTCATAATTAGGGCCTGTAGATAACTCTGGTCCACCAAATTCAGTTAAATTGCCTCAGATACTCTTGGTTGAAAGTCCATTTCCACACAAATTCTAGCACATCTAAAAAATTCCTTTAGGTTCAATGTAAATTATGTAACACCCCAACTTTTCTTCAATAATTTGAAGGAATCAAGGTCCCAAAGATAATATGAAGGTGTGGGAGTTTGATCCAAATAGGAGCAAACGTGATTTCTATATCTGGGTTAAAGTCCAAAGTCTAATGAAATAAATGCATTCACCTATTCCCCTGCAACCCATAGAATAGGAACGAGTTCTAAATATCAAGTCCCTTTATTCTATATTTTCAAATAAAAATCGACATGGATTGTATCGTTACATTGGTTTTTATCCATCTCAATGCTTATAGAGTGGAAAATTAGAGAAATCAACTTACATGAGCAATTTTAGCAGTAAGGCCCAATTTGGAGAATTGGGGCCTTGAACCTTCTAGGGCCAGTGTGAGGCCTTTAATGATGTTTTTTGGGGACTAAAACTTTTCCCCTTAAGCACTCCATCCACTAGTGTTATCATACAACATAGGACTTTCCAATTATCTACAAAAGTCGTTAATTAGAGTTTTCATGCAAGAGTTATGCCTCCCAAAGTACACCTATCGTGATGAACCACCATAATTCAAAAACATGCCACACCGGGCCCTATTATTCATAGAGAAGGCACTAGACACGTGAACATGATGAAGAGGACTCTAGAAGGGTTGATATTGTAACTTTACTTAAGAGTTCAAAGGAGTCAAACTTAACCACTAGTTGGCTACCAGGGGTGATTTTAGGGGCGAATGTTCGCCCTTTGGCGAAATTAAGGGGTTTTAAATTTTTAGTGGGCGAATATTTTGTATAATAGTACATTTTTAAAAATCATCTCAAATAGCCCACCTTATTTTAAGGGAGAGGGTAAAAAAGGTAAATTTAGCCCTTGAAATTAGGAGTTAC
>APFE030748346.1:73348-90734 GCA_000404065.3 Pinus taeda
TTCTTGGTTTTATAATAGTATTAGGTTTTTTTCTCATGCTTCTGAATGGCACGGGTGAATTTTATCTTACACCCACTAGATTATCGATATGTAATTTCGGTAATTTTGATTTCAAAAGATATTTTAAAGAAATGCAATGATTTCATTTGTGTATTCAATAAACACAAGATTTTATGATTGAGTAATAATTTTCGCCATGCCTGGTGAGAGATTCGCCAAAAAATTATATATACATATCATATTATTGATAAAATCGCCTTCCATTTTTCCTATATACCATGGAGAATCGCCCATTTATTATACATGTAAATTTAGGGGGGGTTCTTAAAATTTTCCCTGTTGGCTACCAAGCTATGTTATAACCATGCCACTAGGAGGAAACACGGTTCCATTCTATTCAAGTGCATTATGGTCCACAGCTGAAAAGAGTTGCTAAGAGTGGATAAAGAGAGAGAGCATAACATAGGGTTTTGTTTTGTAGCAACCCACGGGCCATAGGTCTCACTACTTTGTATTTGCATGACTTCCACTTAGAGGAAGAGAGAGCAAAGCAACCTCACCTTCCAACTAATTTTTCTCCTAAAAGGATTTCCCAAGAATATCTTATGTTCATTGTGGTTTGTTGATGTTTACTTTTCATTGTCCTCTATTTTCCATATTTTTCATTGTTCTAGATTTATTAAATTAATAAATTTAGAAATCTAAGAAAAATAAACCCTCATAGTATAGATTTTCGAATTTTAATATACTTTATCAAATATGTTGAGACGAACTATCCAATGGAATATCCACTGCTTTTTATAGATAAAATATATATATATAAATGATTTTTTGCAGTAATAATAGAAACAAAGTTTTGATTGATGCAATTCTTAGGGGTCCATTCTTGAACAATATTGGGGCTAGACCAAAGGCTAGTGAAATCATTAATTAATCCTCTCTCCATCGAATTTTTGATGTTCGATTTTTCCATAGAGTGTTCCATATCTAGAGTGGAGTTGAAACTCACCCTTTTGACAATTTTGCATTTCTTCTCACTTGTTGAACCAAGGGCTTCCACATTTGATGTGGAAGGCCCAACCATTGAGATTGTTTAACAACACACCAACAAAAAAAACTCAACAAATATGAATTGCAAGCCTAGAGAAATGAAAGGCATAAATAAACACACAATAATATATGGGAGTTTGATGTTGACAAAATTGCTCAAAGATCCATTCATGAAATTGGGATGAAGAAATTAATAATTTACAAACACAACTCACAACTTCACTAGACTAAAATAGCATGACAACAAAAGAAACCCTAGATGCAACATAAACACAATTTTGAACCCCATATATATATATGAATGATTAATTTAGTTTTAAAAATTAATTAGATTAAACTTACAAAATGAAAAATATTTTGGAATTTAAATTTATCATTTTATTATCTATTTTTTTTAAATATTTTATGAATAATAATTAATTATATATAATATTTTATGAATTTTTGCTTCCTGCTATTTATCTTAAACGGATTCAATTATATAAAATGAAAATTTAGTAAATTTATTGTCATCAATATTTTTATAAATTTAAATTTGAAAATACTTAAATTTATATAGAATATTCAACTCTCAATGACTATCAACAAATATGACTCCCACCTGTGAGAAATTGCATATAAAATAAAAGTTAAAAGTTTCCTTAGTATTTTGCATACCCACTCTCTAATTTGTTTATCTTTATTTAGACAAATAGGTATAAATGACAAGCAAGCAACCAAGGGTTACTTTATAGCAATATTATTATTTAGTTGGTTAAGGATTATTTGTATGTAGATGAGGGTTGTAAATGCTTAGAAGTATATTGATTTATGTAAGTTAGAGATGTTATTTATAAATGTATAGAATATAAAGTAAAAGAAAATAGAAAAATGATAAGCACTTCGAATATGATTAAGAATTGTGAGAATTTTAAATTATTAGGTTTTTTTAATATTTTAATATAATAGAATTTATTATTTTATATAATTTTTGTAGGTGTATAATTAAAAAAAGATTGGGAATTTCACATTATTAGTTTTTTCAATATTAATATAATAGGGTTTTATTATTTATATAATATTTTAGTAAATGTATAATTAAAAATTTTAAAATTGGAATTAAATTATTAATTTTTTAATATTTTAATATAATGAATCTCATTGTTTTATATTAATTTAAATAGTTTTTGTTTTTAAATTATTTAGTAAATATATAATTTTTTTAAATTATGTAATTTTTTTAAATTGAATTTATACATAAATATAATTAAATTTATTCTTAAAAAATCCAACATATTTAAAATATTTTTAATTTTTATTTAAAAAATATTTAAACACTTCCGAAGAGTAAAGGTTATTAATTTCTTCCTATATTTTAGTAATCTTTAATAATTTACATAGATTTCTTATTAAATAAATTTAATTTAAAAATCTCAATAAATTTGTGTTAAATGAATTTATGTCAATTTAATATAAAACTCATTGAAAGAAATTTTATAATATCACTTCATATCTTTAAACCACCTTAAAAATTTTAGTTCTTCCTCCAAATATATAAACCTTAATAAATTCCTTTGGTAATATACACTGCACTGTATCCACCAGACCATGACTGTCATTCTGAAAGTGTTGTTATATTTTACCACTCGCTTTCTTCACTGAAATCCATTTCTCCCCTTTCGTCACTGATTTCGTCATTGCAACCTTCTCCATCACTGGAAATTTCCTTCAATAAACTTCCTCCAAGAAAGCCTTCTCCTAAGCGTTGGCGCAACTACTCTACTACCCAGTCCGGAAGCGTTTGCAGAGCGGAGTAGTTAAACAAATTGAGATGTTGGAGGCCGGCTAGGTTCCCAATCGAGTCCGTAAGCGTCTGCAGAGCGGAGCACAAGCCCAAGTCGAGATGTTGGAGGCCTGCTAGGTTCCCAACCGAGTCCGGAAGCGTCTGCAGAGCGGAGCACCTTCTCAAGCTGAGACGTTGGAGTCCCGCTAGGTTCCCAACCGAGTCCGGAAGCGTCTACAGAGCGGAGCACCAGCCCAAGTCGAGATGTTGGAGGCCTGCTAGGTTCCCAACCGAATCCGGAAGCATCTGCAGAGCGGAGCACGAGCTCAAGTCGAGACGTTGGAGGCCTACTAGGTTCCCAACCGAGTACAGAAGCGTCTGCAGAGCGGAGCACGAGCTCAAGTCGAGACTTTGGAGGCCTACTAGGTTCCCAACCGAGTCCGGAAGAGTCTACAGAGCGGAGCACCAGCTCAAGCCGAGACGTTGGAGGCCCGCTAGGTTCCCAACCGAGTCTGGAAGCGTCTGCAGAGCGTAGCAATAGCTTAAGTCGAGTTGTTGGAGGCCTGCTAGGCTCCCAACCGAGTCCAGAAGCGTGTGCAGACCGGACCACGAGCTCAAGTAGAGAAGTTAGAGGCCTGCTAGGTTCCCAACCGAGTCCTGAAGCGTCTGCAGAGCAGAGCACCAGCTCAAGTCGAGATGTTCGAGGCCTGCTAGGTTCCCAACCGAGTCTGGAAGCGTCTGCAGAGCGGAGCACGAGCACAAGTCGAGATGTTCAAGGCCTGCTAGGTTCCCAACCGAGTCCGGAAGCGTCTGCAGAGCGGAGCACTGAAACAAGCACAAATGTTGGAGGCCTGCTAGGTTCCCAACAGAGTCCGGAAGCATCTGTACAGCTGAGCAGTGGCTTAAGTCCAGATGTTGGAGGCCTGCTAGGTTCCCAACCGAGTCCGGAAGCATCTGCAGAGTGGAGCAGTGGTTTAAGTCCAGATGTTGGAGGCCTGCTAGGTTCCCAACCGAATCTGGCAAACTTTCAAGATGAATACTGTAGGACACTAAAAATATTTCGAGATGCTGCAGGTTCCTAATGAAATATGGAACATTTAAAAGGGGAGCCCGAATCGACAATTCCCTCAGCTGCAGAGGTGCCTGCATTGTTCACATACATGATTAAAGTACGTCTAAGACTGTAAATGTCACAGGCAGTGTGTTAGAGGAAGACAACTCTTAAATCCAATAAGTTTTTACAATTTGAAGAAAAGACAAAAAATAGAAATTTAAAAAGAATACCTGAGATTCGTGTTGCCAGAGTGTTTTCAAAGATATTCCCTCTAGATGTAAAACTCTTAAATTCTTTGTTGGAATGCAGGAAGGGAAGGAGGACTCAGGACAGTTCATCCAGTCTAAATATATTAGGTTTGGTAAATGGTGGCAAACATTCAATAGGCATTTAAGAAAATAACCTTCATCCTTAAGCAACTGCAACCTGCTCATATTACTCAATAAACGAGTGCGAGCAGGCTCCGCAAGGTTTTCGAAATATTGTTCAACCTCATTTCCATCTACCAAGCTAATTCCACACACCTGAATTGTTCACTTAGAGCTGTTAGAAACAAGATTCATTCTTGAAAAGTTTTAAGAATTCAAAACTAACCAGACACAATTGTGATTACAGGACGCTAATTGGAAATCTGTCGAAAACACTTCAAAATACTTACAGGTAATTGGTCGGAAAGCTTATCAAAAAGTTTTCAGTTGGGTTCCAAAGTTGAAGCTCACCATCAGGAGGTTCCTTCCCCACTAGATATCTACCCATGTCTCTAACATGGTCATGCATTCTCAGACGGTTTTCACTGTCCACTTGCACCAAGCATCTGTTTTCCAACTTCCAAAGACCTAGCGACCCTTCCCAGCCGAATACATTCCATATTCTAATGACTCTGTCTCTGTTTTCTCCTCTGAAGAAGCAGGCAATGTCTAAGAATATCTTCTTTTCCTCTTCATCGAGACCATCGTAGCTAATTTTTAGCCTGCCTTGTATATCATCAAGAAGCATGTTGGAGATTTTGCGAAATTGTGCTTCCCAATGATTTAAATCATTTATTCCACAGAGAAGCGACCCAAATACTTTAATAGATAACGGCAATCCAAGGCAGGCACCCAACAACTTTTCAACCTCCTTGTCAAATCCGACAGCAGGATGAGGCTTGCCAAATGCATGCCAGCAAAAGAGCTCTCGGGAATGCTCTGGTTCGAGACCTTGTAGCCTGTAGATCGACGTCTCTGGAATCTGTGATCTTAAGAGAACATCCTTATTGCGGGATGTCACTAAAATTAAGCTATTGGTTTTAAGGGCATGTTTCGCTGGTAAAAGTAATGCCTCCAACTGCTTAATATGGTCCACATCATCTAAAATAATGAGACAATCAGAGGATGGAAGATACCTTAAGAGCTTTTCTTTGCCTTCATCAGTGATGCCTATTTGCACATTTGATTGAATTAAATCCCTCATGAGGTCGCTCAGCAAGGTAGCTAAAGATTTGTCTCTTATATCAAATAAAAAGCAACATCGCTTGTATTTTGATCTCTGATTGTTAAAGAACTCTTTTGCTAGGGTGGTTTTGCCAACCCCTCCAAGGCCCACAATTCCTATAACTCTAACCTTCTCATCTTCCTACTGCAATGACATATTTCAATGTGGTTTCAAAGTTCTCTAATTTTTCCTCCAAGCCTTTTGGATGTTCTGACACATACAGTCTTCTTTTCACATTTTTCGGCACTCCTTCCACCACGTCTTCTAGGAATTGCTCCGTACTAAAACAGTGAAAGAAACCAAACATGAATAGTGGTTGAACATCAGACACTCGCTATGAAGTACAAGGGCAGAACTAGAGATCTCAAAAGAATAATAGACAGGAAAGAAGAATTTATTTTGAGTGATATGCATCTTTATCATTAATCATAATTAGAAACAAATAAAGCTGTGTATATGCATGCATCGGAAGTTTAATCACATTTAACTATGAAATTTTTATGAATTTAATTTGCTTTTGCTCTAGGATATTTGTTTCCAAAGAGATTTAAAAAATAAGCACTTCATCTTCATCTTCATCTCTTTCCTTCTCTTTTAAAACAGAAATGGAAACAGATAATAATTGGCGAAAAGTCAGCATGTAGAAATGGGTACATATGGTGCTACCTATCTATCAATTAAATGCTCAAATCTATATGGAGGGGTGGTTTTCTCACCTGTTGTATGTCGCTCGGTCAAAACCTTTTATATCTGCAACTGTAGACGGAGCATTCCTCCATTTTTCAATAATGTCAGAATCGTGTCGATGCTGACCATCAAATGTTTTTTTCCCTTGAAGTTTGTATAGGGCTTGAGCGTAGACTCCCTGTCCGTCCAGCGTGACACCAAAGAAGACTGGGATGATGGTGGACTTGTACTTTGACATAGAGTCTACCATATTTAGCAGCTCATCGAGGCACCATTTTGATGCCGCATAATTTGGAGAAAAATTCGCTATATTCACTGAGGATGTTCTAACGATGCTTTCAAGTTGAGGATTTATAGTATCTCCCGCGCGCAATTCCTGCTCATCTAAAAATACCCTCAAGTCATGTTTGCAAAGGCGATGGTAGAGATGGGTGGCCAAGGTTTTCTTGACATCGGGACCCCTGTGACTGATGAAAACATCAAATACATAGTCGTTGTTTTTTAGGGTATGTGAGGTGGAGGTGGATGTTGAGGAGGAAGCCATTGGACATAGAAATGAATAACAAAGAAGTAAAGATTGAAAGTGCGTTGCAGAGCCAGGAAATGCACACTTAACCTCAATATTGTTGTCGTCCTCCTCGCCTTTATGGTCTCACTATTTCAGAGAAACCAGTATTATGCGCCTTAATCTTTTGAAAAATTCACCACTAAGATCTGGTTGAATTCTGAACTTCTTATTTTCTTGAAGAAACTGAGTCGTGAGGCCTTTTCTCTTACTATTAATAGCCTTTTTCCATTTAATGGATGGAAGGAAGGAAGTAATAATACATTATTCTGAACGGGGGCAGGCAGGAGTCCTTGGCAATTTCCTGGCCACTGCTTTTTCAAGTCTTGGATGTGATGCGTTGATCAAATGTAAAGCACTGAGCAGAAGTTACGGGCAATTTCTCCTCATTTATTCCAAGTTGTGGGTAGTTTTTAAATAATTAAATAGTTTTTTAATAATGCCACCACCCAGATATCTACGAAGCTTGCCACCAACCATATACGGATGCATTGTTCCCCGGCAATTTCTAAGTCAATTTCTTGGATGCCACAATGTTCACAAGTTGTAAAGACAGTCACGCTGATTTGACGTAAAGCATTTAGCGAATTTCCTGGGCAAGAAGACAGTCACGCCGATTTGACATAAAGCATTTAGCGAATTTCCTGGGCAATTTCTTGGATGCCACAATGTTCACAAGTTGTAAAGAAGACAGTCACACCGATTTTTGTTGTATTATCAACCCATTAGTTTCAAATGGAAAGGCCACTCGAAACATCGTGGAGCTATTTCTTCTTATGTGTTAACTTGCTAATTTTAAATATGGAATGTCGTGACTAGGCATATGTCAATTTCTTTTTTTCTTGTAGTGGTAACTCGTCAATTTTAAATTTACATGCACAACAAATATGTCGATGTTATTTCAACACTTGGATCTAACCTATTCTTTGATTCCTTTAGGAAATGATACTATTATGGAATAGAAGATTAAGTAGGCACTATTACTTAGGATTTATTCAAAAAGTAAGAAACATATGAATTGAGAATGGAAAAAGAGAGGATTTCAATTACATTGTTAAATAATTCATGATACAGACCACACTTCATTATTCATTTTTATGCAGTCTCAACATGTGGACAAACATTTGTACCTTGTCGTGGTTGCACTGATCCTGCATCCACACAGAAGTGGTTGCATTATTGTATGCACTTATAAAGAAGTATAAGACATTGGGCAACATCTATTCCTTTTACCAATTTTTCTCAAATGAAGATATATAGTGAGAATTATCAAACATAATTGGTCATTACAAGAAATCATGAGAGTTTGATTGTACCTAACCAAAAGAGATGCATTCATCTCAAAAAGGGACATTGATCGAAATTCTATCCTCGCCAAGA
The DNA here is from genome assembly GCA_000404065.3 of Pinus taeda. Classification (NCBI taxonomy): domain Eukaryota; kingdom Viridiplantae; phylum Streptophyta; class Pinopsida; order Pinales; family Pinaceae; genus Pinus; species Pinus taeda. The sequence goes on from APFE030748346.1 coordinate 81,320, forward strand.
AAAATCTCCTTGTAAACTTTGTAATAAGGATTTAATTGAGTTCTTGGCATGTTTTACATACCCAACCCCTAAACTCTATTAGGATGGTCGGATAATCAAAATTTTCCTCTTAATCATCTTTCTTCACATGAATCTAAAGTCACTGATGGGTAAATGGATGCAATCCATCCATCAGTGCCTTCCAAAAATTGTACTCTTGCTTAGATAGCAAGAAGTTATGGCCTTTTAAGGTTCCTTCAGATTCTTTACTTGATATGTCCCTATGCCTACCTAATATTACCTCCTATATGGCACCACACATGTTGGCTACCATGGAATTTTATGATTACACATCATCAAGTGTACAAACGATCACTAGGTTTCACATTCGTCAAAGAAATTCTCTTCTCTTTAGCTTATCTCATCCTAAAAAACTGTCTCTATTATGGTGTATCACATCCTTGAACATTTTATCCAGTGAGGCATTTTGCACCATAAATTTTTATGCCACAATGTATTGCATTGGAGAAATTTTTCCTCCTCATAATAAAGGAATCATTTCTCTCTTTTGATATCATAAGAAATCTTTCTTTCTAGTGACAAATCACATCATATTGTTTTATGGTGTGATATGTCACATCACGCCAATTGTTCTTTCATGTGACAAACGTCTTTCCTCCTCCTCCTCCTCCTGCTTTATTTCCTTCCTTCTTCTTCTCCTCCTTCCTTTTTCTTTTTATTTCCCTTTCTTTCTTCTTCTTTTCTTGTCCTTTCTTTTTCCCTTCCTCTCCTCCTTCCATCCTTCTTCTTTTCCTTTTCTACCCCATATCATACCTCCAAAGTTTGGTTTTTGCAACATTTCATGTTTTTAATTTTTTTTAGGTGTGGTGTATCACACCAAATAATTTCAATGTGATACATAGCTCCATGTTCCCCTTACTTTCAACCCAAATACTTATCCCTTATTGTATTTCAAGGAGTATTTATTCATGCAATGCATGTTAAATTATATGGATATTTTCTTCATGTAATACACAAAACGACTAAATTTGTATTAAAAAAATATTTCCAAATTTGTTTTAAGTTTTCCTACAAAAACTGTGTTTTTTGTATGGGGAAAACACTTCTTTGTGCCTCCTCTTGCTTCTACTAGGAAAGAAAATGAGTCATGGGCATTTAAACTTCATGCTTGCTCAAACTTGTGAGCAAGGTGTCAACATTGTATTATGGGTTTTCACTCAAGAAGTATGGCTATACTTCCAAGGGCTTAGACTTGTATATCCTTCATAAGGAGGTCTAGTAAGCAAGGTTATTGGACCATAAAATTTTACTAGTTTTTTATATTTATTAAAAAAATGTGCATTGACTTATTTTCTTAATGTTGCAAGAGTATCTCTTTCAAAGAGAGATCCCTTTTCCTTTTTAGACAACACAAAGCGATTATGTTGTTCTATAGGATTACTTCCCAAAATAATCAAAGGCTAGGGTCCGCTGGGACCTCTTGTACTTAATTAATTGTTTAAAGCAACATATATGTTTTAAATAGAGATCCTCTTAGACTATCTCTCAAGTCTAGTCACTAACCATCAAACCAAAACCAAATCAAGTATTTATCAACAAACCTTTTAAAGCATTAAACATAATATTAATATTTCTCTAAAAAAGGACTTTAAATGTTATCCTATTATTCACTCAAATCTCAATTATATCATCATCCAAATTTAAATCATTATAGTCATTTAGAATTCAAATATTCATCTCCTGAGCCCATAACACTTAAACAATAATTATAAATCAACCATATTGAAATCATTCACGTTTGTATTATCACAACATTTGAACCTTTCATAGTCGAGAATCACACTACTCAATCCAATGTTAAATATTTCAACAACATATGAGCCTATAGAGAAAAATATAATATTTCCTTGAAACATGAATTCCATGGAATAAAAGATTGGGAAACTAACCTAATTCCTAAATGCAATGATTATAATTTCCCTCTTTCATCCATTTATTCATTCATTCAACCAAGTGTAAAGTGTAAATCATTTAACCTCAAATAGATACCTCATTGCGTGATCCATGTATGTAATGCATTCTTAACATTCATGATTCTATTAATGATTCTTTCCACATGGGTGACTAGACTTAATATTCTGCAAATATTTTAAGAAACTATTAAGGATTCTAACATGATCTCTACTATTATACAAGCTATAAAAATAATGCAAGCTATGATGCACACAAGGAGCAAAGAGTGCCCCTTCACTTAGTTCCCTTCACATATCTCTTCTTACAACAATAAAAAAGGAATTTATCTTGTATCAAGGAAGCAAACAACATTACAAGTAAAGAATTATTTACCCTAGTTAACTTACCTACATTCAAATCCCAACACACACACACACACACACACCACCACCACCACCACCGCTAGGGAAAATCTAAACAACCCTTAGAAAATATGGGAAAATAATATCCTCTTAAGGGGAATTCTCATAAGGAAACTTTAATTTGGATCTCAAGGCCCTTGTAATCCCCACATTCCCCTTCTACTAGCTTTGCACAACACAAGGATGAGCTCCCTTTTGCCACTTCGCGGTGCCTCAAAGAACTCGTCCTTACAATGTGTCATGTGCATCCAATGAGGCCCTATACTATAGTTTCATGTTCCAATTGAGTTTAGAGAGTTTGAAATGTGAAGTAGGGTGTCAAGCCATGGCTTTTCAACTAGATTCTCACTAGCAATGGCTCTACTCAAATTTTAGCTATATCCTCTCTCCCTCCTTCATGTTCGTTGCCCTCACTCATCCAAAATTTTCTTTTTTTCATGCCAATTTTTGTATTTCACATTCCGCCATGATTTTATTCAACCCATTCCTTACATTTACTATTAAGAGGAATCTCTCAAATACCTTCCCAGGCTCCCATAATTTGGGAGGTGACAACTTCTACCAACCTCCTTACAACCATCCAATGATTTCCATGGATTTTTGAAAAGGGGAGAAATAAAGAATAATTCACAAGATTAGTTTAGAAAGTTGTCTTGAGATTTAATAGACATGTATAACTTCATTATTGGCCCCATCAGTATTCCCCACTCCTTGTATCATGGCCCCTATAGGCATTCAAACCTCCATCGATTGTTGACATTTATAACACCCTCCTCCTACACTTACCCAAGCTTACCGGTCCACCAACGTAAATATGTGATGAAGTGTTACTATGATATGATTCAACTCCCTCACTACAATTAAGGAAGTGAAATTGGCGAAACAAAACGTTATACCCCTCCCTCAAGTGCTAGAGGACCCCCAAGATCTAACCAACCACCCCAGGTGCCTAACCCCTGAGTTAACTTAGATTTTCACTAACTTGGGCTTGTCGTCACTCCCATGAAAAGATAAGCCACCAATTGAGACCCCCTAGTCACTCTCATGAGCCTACATCCCAATGACTATAGCCTTTTTCACTTAGTTCTGTGCCAGAGCCCCTAAGATCTAAGCCACCTTTTCAGGGCTAGGACCCATGCCTCTTCCTAGAACTTAATGAAGCTCTCAGAGATAATAAATAATAAGGAGACAAGGCCTATAAAGCAGAACTTGAACAAAGACCTAACCTGACTCATCCTAACCATGACATGCATTTCATCAAACACATCATGAACATGTAATGTACAGGTCATAAATACACATATGAACATAGTGGCCTCATACTTATCTGAGATTCATCAAGAAGGTCTAGTGCCCTCTCACAATAATTGCATTATCATATATTAGGTCATATGTTCATTAAGCACTCATTTACTAATCAAAACATGATGAGAACCATAACTCAAGTCTATCATTAATCATGCTTATAACCAACATATAATCAGAATAATATCAATGATACACCATCCATCAAAGCCACATAATAACAAGCATAATGTTCATGAAATACAAGAAGAAATGTGTTCTTATTAACACATGAAAATCCCACCAAGTCAGGGACTTCCTCATACCACATGACCATAGATTGGGATGAACCAAATCCTTCTTTCGGCCAATCACCCATGTGCCATATTCCAAGCATGAATGTGGGACTCAACAAAACCAACAAAGGCTTCTCAGGATTTACCATGTATCCCGCCATTACAGGTCAAGGCATTCCTAGGCCTGAAACCCTCATCTATACAACTGACGTTTATTGTGTATCCTGCCATTACCGATCAAGGGATTCCTAGGCCCAAACAAATAAACATACACTATAGGCTTTAACGCAAAATTGCCATTAGCGATGAAGGGATCACTGGGCATAACAAGCATGGCTGCCTCCAGATTTCTTCACTAATACATTGATTAATTTTTTGTCTCCACCTCAAGGCTTTACCATGAATCCCACCTGATTACTATTCAAGGGATTCCTAGGCCATTGGGAATTTTCATGAGACCACATCACCCAGTTCCAAAACCATTCGGCAATCCATCTCAACCAAATGAAAGAACCCCATCACACCATGGCTATCCAAAAATGGCAAGGCAAGGCTAAAATCACTATCACACCTGGTAAAACCCATGCCAATGAAAGTAAGAGAGCCAAATACCCACATGCATATGCCATGCATGCCAAAACTAGCAAGGAAATCATACATAAAACTTGATACCTACATGTAATCCCGTTGTAGCTGCTTGATCCAACTCTTCCATTATTTATCTTTACTTGCCTTTTCCTACGTATCCTTCTTTTGCCTCCCTTTCTCCAAAGCTAGAGTGCTCCAAGAATGCCCTAAGTGTTCAAGAGTATGAAAGAGTAGAGAGAATAGAGAGAGAGCTCCAAAATTGAATTGACAAAAGTTGAACCAACAAAAGTTGTGAAATGATCCTCAAAAGCATTTTTATTAATGAGGCCTCTATTTTCTTCAATTTCCTCCTCACATGCAACCTGTGACCTTTCACCTTCCTTTTCTCCTAATTTCCTTTATTTTCATAAATAAAGTGCCAATTAATGCCTCTTGCCTTTCCAAGGCCTATGCCATTTCCTTTGTAAGTTTTCTTTATCTATAATAAACCAAATGAACACCCACTAGGATGTTTTTACCAACATTCAACTTGGAATACATGCCCTATGACCTTGGTCTTATTTTTCCTTTATTAACTTTATTACATGAAATTTTAACCCAGGGTTGTTACAAAATTTTCTATTAAAAAGAGGACAAGATATTTACAAAACATGTCATGATGATCATGGCATAAAAATTATATATCCATGCTATAAATGAAACACAATTGGCACAATTAATTACACATTTAATAAGGTGTTGTAGTGGCTACAACACCCCCAAAATTTTGGCCTACACTCAAATTTTGGAGCCTACTATGGATCCTATGATTGAATTTGCCTTGGTCACTTATCAGTCAGTTGATGATTTCAACCCCCCTTCTCGGATATCAAGTTTTGTTCACACTCTTATCTTTATATAGAAAGTGTTGTCTTTGAGCATGGGAATTATCGCTTGTCATACAAAGGGGAGTTTTGGTTTACTTCAAGGGGAAATATTTATGAAGGTGTGTTCTCATCATATAGACATGTTTCACACTCATTTCAAAAGTTTCACACACCATTACACAAGTGTAGCCATTATCCTTACAAATTCTATCGACGGGGTCGTACTTGTCGTAAGTTACCACAAAGTTTGTTGCCTTAAGTGAAGTATGTTTCATATGTTTTAGATGATATATGTTGTATCACTAAGTATCCAAGTGTGTGGTCACATGCAATGTATATCATTGTTCACATCGGTTCCACTGATCCCACACTTGGCCAAATTCTAGAGGATTCCTAGCAACCTAGCCTCATCCAGCCTTCCTAAAGTACGCGCTTTGCATCTACAACCCTTAATACTTTTCCTTTCCTACTGGAACTACACAATGCACAAAAATACTAGCCTCCCTTGACCTACAAACTTGCGTAGATGCTTCACCCAATGTCCTTCCCTCAGTCGGAGTTCACTACCTCCCAAAAATGCGTAGTTCTATCCCTCAAGCCTCTTAGCTACCTAGTCCCCCGTTCCTTCTGAAACTGCACAACTTGTCTTCCCATGGCCCCATCCCACAACAACCTCTGCCTGCTTGAACTACACAATTTTATCCCTTAGTGGGCACTGCGCAATTTTTTTCCTTAGTGAGGATTGTGCAGAAATTTCCCTCAGTCTAGCCTGAGTTGTGCATTGCACATTCTAAGTGATCAAACTTGACCCTTGGTTGCTTGAATTGTGAAATTTCACATTCACTGGGCCTTCTCCCCTGACCGATCACTCAGTCTCAACCCAATTCATGAATTCAAGTGCTCTATCTTAGTCTAGGGGTTTTTAGACTGATGTTGTCTCATCATGAGTGAGTTGCACATGCAAGTACTCTGTTACACTATGGCAAGATGATGAAGAAGCAGATGAAGAAGGAGGACATGATAGATGACACTTAAGGAGCTAAGGAGAAAAGATAATTATTAGATAAGAAGACCAAGGAACATTGGGGTATTATAGAAGGTCAAAGATCAGGACCACATGAAGACTTCGTCTCATTCACAACCCTTTGGAGGGTAGGTACGAAAAACAAAGCACATATTTCATGAAGTTGTAATGCATCTCTTAGTGTAGTATGAAGGACATCTTATCATTGTCATATCATTATGTCTTCAATGGCATGTATGGTTGCAACACTGAAATTCATTCCATGTGTTTTCTCTAAGTGTTTTGCTCCCTTTTGCAAGATAGGCAAGATGCCATCTTTTTGCATGTTGTTTGTGACACGTTTTGCATAAGCTCACTATGGAGGTTTCAAGGGCTCGTCTTTGTGTTTACGAGCTTTTTAACAACCATATGAACATCTGTCACACTCATTCACAAATTTTTTAGCATTGTCACACAAGTGTCGTCACAATCATCATAAAGCCTATCTTAGGTGTCACACTTGTCGTAGTTGGTCATGAAGTGGTCACACATAAGAAAAAGTGTTGTTCATGTGTTATGGGTGGTCAATGTTGCTGAGTCGTCAAGTATTTTAAGTGTTAGGACATAGTCAAATCCTTATCACTTCACTTGTTAGTCTCACTGGTCCAGTAGTTAGCCTTTTCCAAAGAAGCTCCCCGACCCCTCAACTTGGCTTCACCCAACTTGCTTGGACTGCACATTGTGTAGTTCCAGTCAGTAGGTTATGAACTTAACCCTTGGATCTGCACAATGCACAATTCCTGTCCCCGAAGACTCCTGCATTGCGCAATTCCTGAGCTCAGGACCAACCTTCCATTCTAGAATTGTGCAATCTAATCAGTCAGCCTTCCCTTCCAAAACTACACAGAAGCTACCTTCAGTGGTCCTCCCCTACTCTTGACCCACTGCCTCCTAAAAATATGCATAAGTTAGTTAGTCTTCCTCTCCAGAACCGCACATAAATCTTCCATAGTGTCCCCTCCTTCAACCGGACTCACTCATATCCAAAACTACGCAGAAGAAAACCTCTGAGCAATACGCAGTTCCAGACCTCAAGCCTCAGCCCTGGCTGCTGGTACTGCACAATGCACAATCACTGAACCTCCCTTCCCAACTTGTAACTCAGTTATGGCTAAGTCCCTGGACCAGAATGCACCATCTTAGGCTAGGGGGTTTTCGGGTTGATGTTGTCTTGTCATGAGTGAATTAAAGATATAGGAACCTAGCGGGATGAGGAAGAAGGATATGGAGGAGGAAGACATGCAAAGGAAATTATTGTAGTTGAGCATGCCAGCTGATCTATCGAGGAAAAAGGACACCAACTCATGACCACAACCTAACACTTGATATCATTGAAGATTCTGTCACCAAGCCATGAGGAGGTGGAAGACAAGAGTATTCTCAATAAGACATCATTAACAAGAGCAACAATGACTTGCCATTGCCACATCACCAAATAGTCCATGTCAGGAGTGTCAGTGACTTAGCATTACCACAACCCCTATATATAAATTTTAACAAACTAATATTATTATTATTATAATTTTGAAAATCAACTAATTCAGCTTACAAAGTGTAAAGTATACTCAAAATTCAATATAGTTATTTTTTATTATAATTATAATCCTATTTTATTAAATATTTTATCAATAAAAAAAATTAATTTATAGTTTATGAATTTGTTTTTCTACATTTTTTCTATAAAATAATTATTATAAAAAAAAACTAATTCATTAAATTTATTTTCATCAACATTGTTATATAAATTTGAAAGTACAAGAATTTAAAAAAATACAAACACTCACTCTCAAATATTCACTCAGTGACAAAATAGAAAATACAAATGAAATAAAAATTTACTATACGCATACCTTAAATTGTTTTTATTTTAGTTAACGACAAAGTTGATATTAGTATTATTAATTTTGAAAAGGGGGTATTATTTTATGAAGTTTTAAATTGAATATTAATATTATATATATATATATATATATATATATTATATATATAATATATTATATATATTATTAATTAAGTATTATAATTATTGGTTATAGTTATTAGCTTATCAATATCTAATTTTTTTAACATTTAAAAATATTTGTTATATAAATTTTTTAAGCCAGACCAAAAATGGGCAAACCAGGTTGAGGAATATTATATTTGATTATTAATCGGCCTATGAAAACATGTTCTTCAGGGTGGGCACTTCAAAGTGAGGAAGCTAGAAACACCAACCCAAAGAGGGCGACGTCAAGAAAGATGACAGAATCAAGGATAAGAATCCTAGGATAAGACGATAAAAGATAGGTTGATCAAGGATATAGAACGGACGACCTTAGAGAACATATTTATGTACCGAGAAAGGAGGACAAGGTGTTATCCATCCTTACAGAACCTTCCTTGGTGCCATACCCTTAACCATTTAGTACATTTAGGCTTCTTCTTGATCAACATTATCATGGATATTTAGATATTATTTGAACTCCACCCTTTCCAACTCACTTGGTGCCAGCCCCCCACCTCATCCCTATTTTCATATAGAGAGGGATCTTCTTGATAACCTACTTATGCGTAAGATTCACCACCATATTCGCTACGTGTGTAGTATAGGACGAGGACCTTTTATTCTTCATACACTTATCTTATGAGCTACGGGCTTAGACCCCACCGAAACTCACCACTCGGATCTTCTTTAATCTATAAATTCTTAATTTTGTAAATAAAAATTCGAAACTTGGAAAACTAAAAATAATTAGAAGTTTCAAAAATGGTGAATTTCAAATAATTTTTTAAAATATTTTATTATAATGAAATTTCATTCTTTTTTAATTGAATATTTTTTGTTGTGTCGAGAGGCGGTCTCTAGTCATGAGGGAGATGTTGTAAATATGAGGGAGATGTTGTCGCTTAACGTAACGTTACATTAAAATATATATTGTATATGCGTAAGATATGTGTACC
>APFE030748349.1:0-33871 GCA_000404065.3 Pinus taeda
CACAGCAGAGTGACTGCTCAGTCTAAATATAGAACAGTCAAATATTATTAGCTCATAATAATATTTAGACTATAAACTTTGTCTTATTCTCTTGGAGCTCTTCAGGATGAGCTACGGATGTGGTACATGCAGATCCCAGAAGGAAATATATGGTTACCTATGGGATGACTAATATTTGCATGCAGGACTTCAGTTAGAACTCAAGAGAGTTGAGTTTAGTGGACTGGAGGTGCAGTTGATGGAGTTGTGTTCAGTTTAGCTTTGTTAAACTGGTTGTATTTAGTCTAACTGGCAAATAGACTAGAGATGAGTTGGGTGGATTAGTTATTAATTAATTCACAAGTTATTAACTCATAATACAACTAATGAATACATCAGTTAACTCAGTTGCATGTCAGTGCATGTTCAGTTCAGCAGGGACAGGTGTTAGAGAACTAGATTGCTATCAGTTGTGGCTATAGTTGTGCATCAGATCTTGCACAATCAAGGGATTGAGTATGCCAATGAGCCAATACCAAGAATTGTAGCCTGTGCTCACGTCCAACACAGTGTGAGTGATTCTTTGCAGGGGAAATACGAGTTTGGTAAACCATTCTCATCAGTTCTTGAGCAGGTATTGAGTAGTGGAGGCAGGCAAGCAGTGGAAGAGATTTGGAGATCAGATCTGAGCTGTATTGTGTGTAACAGAGGTGGAGATACTTGTGAGAAGTATTATGCTGTGTAATATTACATGACTCAATCATTAATATACAGATAGTTGGGGTTTTTAGCGAGATGCTTTCCCCGGGATACATACTGTGTTAATGTGTGAATGCTCTTGATGTTTTATTGTTATTGATGCTGCTATATTGATGATCAACGTAGAGGAACTTATGTATTGTGTATGTTTTCCGCAATAGTAGATGATCAGGATAATCTCCATTGAATATGTGTTAAATTATTCAAAATTTCTACATGGTATCAGAGCTGGTTGATTTGTAGAAGAGATTTCTACAGGATATCAAAGCGAGGATTGATCATCAGATATATTATTCAGAAAGTGTTTACATTTTATTTCTTCAGGCAGAGTCTGTAATCAGGCTAGGTAGCTTATGGATTCATCGTTATTTTGGAAGGTGAGATATCCGGTGAATGCCCATACATTCGATCGCTGTACGAGAAATACTTCGTTCTCACGAATTTTAGATCGGAAGCAGTTGAGTTTTGAGCTGGTGGAATGGCGCTCAAGGATAAACTCAGAAACCTCTAAGTGTGAGAATGGAGATAGTATGCACCAGTATCTCACGAAGTTCACCCAATGCCAGGATGAGCTGGGAAGTGTGGGGGTGACTGTCGAAGATGAGGATTGTGAGTCTATCACTCCTTGGCCTTCCTAAGAGCTGGCATAACTACCAGGACTCGGTGAATGGAAGGGAGAAATTGCCAGGATGGAAGAGACTTTGGTCAGATCTTGTGCAAGAGGAGATTAGACGGCGCACCAAAGACAATTCTTCATCTATGCATGATGAGGAGAAGTGTGCCTTAGCGAGTAAGGTGAAGAAGGGGAAGGAGAAGGGTTCTCTTTTCGAATCTAGTTCTTCCAATGATGGGAAGAAGGTTGACAAGTCAAAGGTGAGATGATTTCATTTTCATGATTTGGGCCATTATGCTACTAATTTCCCAAAGAAGAAGTCCAAGAAGGGATCCGGGGAAGAATCTAAAGGTGAGGCACTTGCTTCACAGTTTGAGTTGGATTTCAAACTCTTCGCATGCATGGTTTCATCCATGATGGGAAGTGGTTGGTTTCTTGACAATGGAGCTTCTTTCCACATGACCGGTGACAAAAGTTTGTTCAATACTTTGGAGGAGAAAGATCTCCAGATACTCATAGTGTTGAGTAATGATGAGAAGTATAGTGCCTCAGGTGTAGGCACGATTATTTTTCAGAGGGAGCATGGATCTCGCCTTACCTTGACCGATGTCAAGTATGTACCAGGACTGAAGAGAAAATTGGTGACGATCGCGATGTTGGAAGACAAAGGCTACGATGTAGTCTTCAAAGAGGGAAACGTTTTCCTTAGACACATCATCACTAGACAGGTGAACCATATTGGTTCACGGGTCAAGAACCTATATGCTCTTGAGGTTCAATATGCATGTAAAGCCTTGAGCAGCAAGGAAACTGATGGAGACTTGGTGGTTGAGAGGGAGGGTATATTACCTCTCAACATGCAGAGCCAGAAGAAGTCTCAGACAATTGTGGAGGAGCCATGATTGATGCAGTAGCTTCAGGAGGTTGTGGAGCCACCCCAATAGGGGAAGCTGAGTGGAGATCGAGTAGAGACATCTACTCATGCAGAGCCCTCCAATAGGGGGAAACTTCGAGCTAGGTGGGCCGATGGATCACATGCAACCATACCTCCAGGTAGGAGGTGGGGTGATATAGAGTGATCGTCCCAAGGAGGAGGGGCAGGATCCTTGAGGTACCCAACCTCTTGGATGGGACCTTGCTACGAGAGCCCCGATGTGGAGTAACAGGAACTGACTGATTGGGTAGAGACAGATGCGGATGGAGCAGAAGAGAGAGCGATAATGCAGGGAATCCCAGGACAGTGCATAGCATGCAGGCTGCAGCAATGTGAGAGGCACAAGTGTTTTGCATAGTGCTAGGTGGCATAGAGAGGTGTGCAATGGTGCGAGATGCATGGAGATGTTGCAGTAGCGTATATGTTAGAGAGGGAGCACTTGTCAGCAGCAGGTAGAGATTCAGGATCAGAGTATGTTCCTAGCCCAACAGAGGTGTCAGTTGGGTGTGTTTTTTTTGTTCCAAGTGTTGTTGGAGCAAAGTGGACCGGGCAGATGTGTTGCATGCAGAACATTCTAGAGTTACAGGATCGGGTTTGAGAGGAAGCATTTCTTTTTGAGAGGGAGTGTTGAAAAGTGTGCAACAAGAAATGCTTGTTGAGAATGCAACAAGATGATGGAGCTTAGTGGAAAGGATTCGCCTTCACTAAGTGGTCCCATAGGCAAGTTTTGGCGCAAAGTCTATTTTTATACTATGTCTATTTTTAGACATATGGATCATGGTCTATGAGTTGCAGGATGTTGTTTATGGATGATTGGTCATGTTGGGAAAAATAGATGGACTTCTATTTTTTGGATCATAGCGGTGTGATCAAAGTCTATTTTTAGACTGTCAAGTAAAAATAGAAACAGTCAAATATTATTAGCCCTTAGTAATATTTGGACTCTAAACTTTACCTTATTCTCTTGGAGAACTTCAGTTGGAGCTACAGATGTGGCACATGCAACTACCTAAAGGAATCACGTGGTTACCTATGGGTTGACTGAGCTATTGCATGAAGGACTTCAGTTAGAACTCAAGTGGTTTAAATCTATGGAGTTAGATGAACAGTTAATGGAGTTGTGTTCAATTTGACTTAGTTGAACTAGTTGTATTTAGTCTAACTGGCCAATAGACTAAGTGATGAGTTGTGTGAATTAGTTATTAATTAATTCACTAATTATTAACTCTTAAAGCAACTGAAGAATACATCAGTTAACTCAGTGCATGGATAATTCAGTGGAGACAAGTGTTAGAGATAAGTGAAAGGGTGAGTTGTGACTATCAGTTGTGCATGAGATTTGCACATGCAATGGATTGAGTAATGCCAATGAGGCCAAGGGAAATTGTAGCTTGTGCTCACATGATTTTGCGAAGTAAATATGAGTTTTCTTGAGCCATTATCATTCATTCTCTTGTAGGATTGCGTAGTGGAGGCAGGCAAGCAACGGAGGAGATTTGGAGATCAGATCTGAGCTGTAATTGTGTGTAATAGGTAGAGATAGTACTGAGTACTTGTGAGGAGTATTGTAATATGTATTGTTACATTTTCTCAATCATTATAATATACAGATAGTGTGGGGTTTTCAGCTGTATGCTTTCCCTGGGTTACATACTGTGTTAATGTGCACATGCGATTGATGTTTCATTGTTTTTAATGCTGCTAAATTGATGATCAACATAGAGGAGGTTATGTATTATGCATGTATTCCGCAATAGTTTATAATCGGGATAATCTCTGTGAATATGTGTTAAATTATTCAAAATTTCTACAAATCTTGCACACAAAAAGAATGCTTTAATTGATTGAATCTTACAAATAGAAAGACACTCTTAAGATAAAAACAATCTTCGAAAGTAAAGAAAAATTTCTTCAGTCAAAAGAGTTTTGCATGTAAACAAATACAACTCGAAACAGTTCATTGTAATATTCCAGATTACTTATAGTCTTTTTCCTTAAATTGTGAAGTGCAAATACAAATTGAGATATGCAAAAATGTTCTCTTCTATTTCCTGAAGTTATCTTTAATCTTTAAGAATTCAACTTTTAGTATTAGAGACAAACACTTGCTTTGCAGAAATATATCAAATCATGTAAAAGGAAAAGAATGAAACATTCGTAGTGAACGAACTAAATAACCAAAGTGCAAGATCCTGCATGCATTAGTGCAAGAAGGATCTCATCTGCATGATCCAAGCAAAAGTAAACCAACAAAGAAATTATATGGAAGGATTTAATTTAACTTCCACACAACGGATCCATTCACACTTGACTATTTAATGGAATAAATCAGAATTCATAGGCAAGCAAAAAATTCGAGATTCAAATCACACTACTATAAATGAATAAAGTTAACACACCTTTTAAGATAACAAGTAAGAGGGTAAACGAGCTGGGTTGGTTGGGGCCTAGCCAACCATCTCATTTCCTATTTTAGGAAACGAAAACCTTCAACACGTTATTGATACATCAATGAAGAATTACACGCAGAATGAAAAAAGCCATGGCTCAGCTCCTTATATTAATTTCGATCAACAAATTTACATGAGAGTTCAATTCCGACCTAGAATGAGGGTGACAACGAAATTACAAATAAACCATAAACTGCAGTGATCTGCTATCTCTATCGCTTGCTAGCTAGTTCTATCTGAAATCTACATTTTATACAACCCTTTAGCCTGTGGCCGTAACAAAAAATTACAGTCATTCCAAATCAAAACAAAAATAACAAACAAAATTACAACTTAAGCCAATGGCTATAATAAAGTGCAAACTATTCGTGGCCATAGACTGATCTTTTGCCATATCCTTGATTGTCCTCCACTTTAATTTCAACTCTAGATAACCGCAACTAAACTGGACGACGTGGACCAAGATGCTCGTGTGGAGTGATAGACTGTTATAGAGATCATGGAATGGATAGTTGTTGACATTGAAGGAATCTTCCTGCACTAAATCAAGCTAGCATAATGATTAATTCTTTAGCTTTATCAAATACTTTAGGAAAGTAAATATAAGTTACAAGAAATATTTAAAGGCACGAAATCTACTTAAAATGATTAATTAAGCACTTAATAAACCTTAAACCTTAAACATGAAATATGAAGTTTATGTAGGAATAGACAATATTCTTGGACTAGTGCAGGAATGAGGAGGTTTATGTAGAAAAACAGAGCTTAATGGTTGTGGTTTTGTGATAGGAAGGGGATAAAAATGGGGCATTTTGGCCTACCAACACTTGTAGTTCTAGACCTCGTCTACAAAATTGTATCTTTTGTAAACTCTACCTGAGTATCTAGTGCTAAATCCCCTATAGAAGATAGGACATGTTCCTCTTATTGATCTAGCAAGGAAGGTTCACAGAGTTTTATATTATACACAATCACATCTGATTAAATGTGCATATATGGGGATAAACTAAGTGTATATTTGTTATCTCCCATCTTTTCCAGTATCTCAAAGGGATTGTACCACATAGCTTTTATTTTCTTACCAAGACCTTGTAATATCTCTTTATTCAATTGTAACCATACTTTGTCTCCCATCTTGAGAAACTTCTATTTTCTGTATTGATCATGCCCAACCTTATATTTTTCTTATGAATTTAGCAATGCCTCCTATACCTATATATGAATTTTCCTAATATTTTCTACAAATCATTCTACCCTTAAGGAATCCCTTGTAGGATACCCCCTTGCTCATCTGTGTTTTCCATATGCAATATCCAAAGGTGATGGTGGAAAATATCCAAACAAGTTTCAAATGGGGACTTAATAATAGAAGTTTGGACTACTATATTGTATATATACTAGTTTTTCATACTAAGTCTTTGGATGCATCTGATTGTAACCCCTAAAAAATTGCACTAAAGTCCTACTAACTATTTCTTTCTTCCCATCATTTCGTGGATGGAATGTTGTAGACCTATTTAACTTTGTGTCCATCTTCTCCTGTAATGTAATCTAAAATTCACTGAGAAATCTTGTATCCCTGTCTGAAATGATTCTCCTTGGTATCCCAAAGTGCATCTAGACATTTACAAAGAGCAAGTTCATTACTTCTTTCCCATTTATGGTCATGTTACAGGGCATTAGAATACACATATTGTTGAACCTATCAAATATCATGAAAAAGTAGTCATGTCCCATCCTATTTGTTGGTAAAACTCCCAAAAAGCCCACAAAAAGAATTTCTCAAGGATGAGTGGATATAGGTAAGGGATGATATAGACCCTATTTACTATTACTAGGATTGTTGGTACATCAAAGCATGTATCCTCTTATGAACCGAGCTACCTATTATTGTATCTTGGGGCATACACATACCTCTGTAAGTTGGCCATTTTCTTCCCTACACCAAAGTGTCCTACAACGTTGGATGTGTGAACCTATCTAATCAACTGCAATCACTCACCTTTAAGAGCACATAATTAATCTAGCCCATAGAGTAACCCATCCTAGAGATGGTAGTCAATTGTGTTGTCACAATCCTGCACATGAATTTAACTTTGCAACTGTGTTGACGGTATTGGAAATCTGTCAACCAAAGGGATCTCCCTGATATGAATTCCCAACTAGACCTCACATCATTTGGTGTAGGAGTCCCATTCGGTATAAAGGCCTGGTTGCCATATACTTAGAGATCTGCCTTGGCTCTGGTTGTCAGCACATGAGAGTGTTACGCTAGTATCTTCAAACAACAAGGTGAGTGTGCTTTGTGAGTGTGTAACATAAATCTTGTCTAGCTTCTCTTACTGCAAAGGGGGAGAGTAAAGTGAGCTTATAAGTGAGAGGTAATAGTACCACCTAGGAAGAGACATACGCTAACCATAAATGTTTGTCCAACACCCACCATAATAGTCCACAACAGATGAGGTAGTCATTAAAACCGAAATGAAGGTGACAACACGTACACCACCCAGCGGAGTAGGCCACACAGATGTGACGTTTGTTATAACTAGAAAATAAAGATGGTCTGTCGAGTATCTCGCGGAGTAGTCCAGAAGGATGTGATAATGGTGATAACCAATACACAAAGGTGGTCTGTCTAGTATCCCATGGAGTAGTCCACAAGGGATGAGACAATGATACTAACCAATACAAAACATTCCCAACAATGTAGTACTAAAACAGTTGAAGTATTTCAACTATATTAGTATAGGTGAAACAAACATGCATTGCAAATGTTGAAAGAGTAGTCTTACAAACATCTACAAAACATGCATGAAAATGTGTTGGCCTTAATAGGATTTTGAATCAAGCAAAAGTCCCAAGACACATCTGTACACCATACATCACAAGTCCTAGTAGTGGGACATTAAGGCCACTCCTCGCTCCTCAAAGAACTGACTATCTACTCCCAAGGCTATGTGGGAGGAGCCAAGGTGAAAATTCCTTTCTAATACAATGGGAGGGGTATATATAGGAAAGGGTGATACTTGACTCTTGTGACCCTTGGACTACCCTCATGACCATTGATCTTCCTATGACTTTTCAACTAACATGACTCTTCAACTTCTTGTGTGTGTCCATTGGAATTTCACTTTACATTACATTTATTTATAACAGATATGGCCCATAGTGGTGATGTGGCATTGAAAACTCATGAAAGAACTTGACAAGGCATTGTTGACATGTACTGGTTGGCTGTGGTGTCCATGTCAAACTGCTGCGGTATGAAGTGATGGATGTACTCTTGAGTGTGCTTTGTCTTCTCCTCTCCATGACTTGATGTTGTGGGGTCTTTGATGGTCTTGGTCTTGCAAGATGGTTTCATGCATGTGTTCCTTTCTCTTGTTGCTTATTTTGTCCATCTAGCTGCAAGTAAGCTTTCTAGCACATGTGCTCATTATTCATACGATTCATCATCTCACCATGATCTATCAGTTTCCCTATTCTTGCAATTCACTCATGATGAGACAACATCAAATCCAAAATATCCTATTCTATCATGATGCATTATTTTCCTTGTTCTGATCTTGGGACAAATGATAGGCTAGGAGAGGGCCCAGTAACTACACACTACATTATTCCAGGTGATAGGGAGGAGGATTGATCATTGAGACTACACAGAGCACAACTCAAGCTTGGAAAAAGAACTATGGGTCAAAGTCTTCACTACCGGGGAAAATTGCACAAAGGTCACTAGGAGGTCAAATTGCGCAGTTAAGGACACTAGTGGCAGCTGCAAGGTGGGATCCTGAGAGACACCTCTGAGACGTTTCTAGAGGGAATACGACACAGGGAAATAGAGGGACCAGAGGACAACTCTGCGCAGTTTTTGAGAGCAGTGAGTCCCGGTTGAGGGAAGTCATTGGGAGGACATCTCTGTGCAATTTATGAGAGCATTACAGGCTCAGGTCTCTGCACAATGCGAGGTTCCAACATGCAAGAAGGAGGCTTGATGACTATTTTCGTGAAGTGCTCAGTTCAAATAGGCAGTGAGACAATTTCTGTGCAGTTCTGGGAAG
Organism: Pinus taeda; assembly: GCA_000404065.3. NCBI lineage: Eukaryota > Viridiplantae > Streptophyta > Pinopsida > Pinales > Pinaceae > Pinus > Pinus taeda. The sequence goes on from APFE030748349.1 coordinate 8,794, forward strand.
GAAGACAAGTTACTCACCTCTGGGATTGTGTAGTGCAACTGACCTAGAGGAAAACCTCAAGCATTGTGTAGCTTCAGACAACAAAGCAACACCACTAAGGGATGATACTATGCAATACATCTCAGTCGGGATCTAGTGAAGTAGGGTTGTTCCGTCAAGAGATTTTTAGGAAAAGGACTAAGTGTGAGAGGTAAGTGAATTTGTGATGACTCGACATTGTGATCACACACTTAGCATTCTTCGACAACATGACAACATTGACCACTGGGACAACATAGTAAAGCATGACCCTCTATGGGACTGTTTAGTGCTAAAATTAACAAATGAAACACTTGGGATAAACCTTTGGACAACTGTGATGACACTTGCACGACAATGCTTACAAATTTATGTGTATGTGATGGGTGTTCACATAGCTAAGACAACCCAAAAACATAAAGATGAACCTTCGAAATCACCCAAACAAGATCACAAGAATAAAAAAGAAATCAACATGCCAAAAGATGACAGTTGGTTAAGCAAGTAAAAGGGATCAAGACACATATAGGAAACACATGGAATGACTTTCAGTGCTTCCAACTATGCATGACATTGAAGACAAGATGATATGACAATAATAAGAAGCCCTTCAAGCTATACTAAAATGTGTATTTCAAAAGATGTGCTTTGTTTTTCATACCTACCTCCAAGGATTGTGCATGACATGGAGTCTTCATTTGGTCCTGATATTATATCATACATTGGGTCCCTTGGTCTACTTATTTTCTTCCTTAGCTCCTTGGGAGTCCTCTATCATGTCAACCTTCTTGTGATCAGTGAGAGACACATCTACACATTTTCAGTGGGCAAGGCAGAATGAGCAGCTGAAGGAAAAAATTGCTCAATTTTAGGATGCAAGGCACTAATGTGGGATGAGGTCCTAGGAGGACACATTCGCATAGTTTTAGAATGCAAGGCAGACTGGGCAGCTGAGGGACAAAACTGCGTAGTTTCTAGAGACAATGAGTTTCGGCTGAGGGAAGGACACTAGAGGAAACCACTGCACAGTTTTAAATACTAAGGGAGGTTGGGGTCTTGGTGGTCAGCATTTTCATGTTGTCAAGGTACACTAAGTGTGTGATCACAATTTCGAGCCATCACAAGTTCACTTTCCTCTCACACTTAGCCATCTTCCTAAAAATATTTTGACGGAACAAATTCACTTCCTTGGGCCCCGACTGAGTTGCATTGCATAGTCTTAGTCCTCAGTGGTGTTTCTCTGATGTTTGGAACTATGCAGTGCTTGAGTTTTTCCTCCCAATCAGTTGCACTACGGAATCCCAGAGGTGAGAAACCTGTCTTCCTTCCCAGAATTGTGTAGAAACTGCCTCATTACCAATCTGAACTGCATACTTCGCAAGAAAATTCATCGAGCCTCATTCTTACTCGCTGTAACCCCAAATTGTAAAGAGACATGAACCTGCACTGCTCCCATAAATTGTGCAGAGATGTCCTCCCAGTGACTTCCCTCAGTCATAACTCACTGCTCTAAAAAATTGTGCAAAACTGTCATATGGTCCCTCTGGTGTCCTACCTTGTCTTCTATTCGGAAACTACACAGAGGTGTCCCTCAGTTTCCCACCTTGTAGCTACCACTAGTGTCATTAATTGTGCATTTCTGCCTCCTAGTGGCCTCTGCATAGTTTTCCCAGAAAGTGAAGACTATGCCCCAGAGTTCCTTGTCCAAGCTTGAGCTACGCTTTGTGAAATCTCGATGACCACTCCCCCCTCCTTGTCACATGGAGCTGTACAATGTGCAATTACTGGGCCCTATTCCTAGCTTATCATATGTCCCATGCCTGGACCACGAAAAGAAATGCATCGTCTTAGACTAGGAGGTTTTGGATTTAATGTCATCCTCTCTTGAGTGAATTGCAGGAACAAGTACACTAATAGATCATGGTGAGATGATGAACAATATGAAGGAGCACACATGCTAGAAGACTTACCTGCAACTGGACGAATGTAAGAAGAAGCAGGAGAAAGGAACACATGCACAGAACCATCTTGCAAGAACAAGACCATTGAACACCCCACATCATCAAGCCATACAAAGGAGGAGATAAATCACACTTGATAGTACATCCATCACTTAGTAGTGCAACCACTACAAGAAAAAATGACATTGGCGAGGGGCGAAAAATGTCACCATAAGCTCATTGGTGATGGTCAAAAGAGCATTCGTCACCAAAAATTGAATGTCACCAAAGTTGGCATCGCCAAAAGTCTAGGTGTTGTAGTGACATTCAAAGTTCGTCACCAATAATGATTTATAATGACGGATAATGACCGTCACCATTTCATATGAGCAATTATGATGGACCATAACCTCCGCCACCAAAAATTGAATGTCACCAAAGGTGGCGTCGCCAAAAGTATAGGTGTTGTATTGATATTCAAAGTTCGTCACCAATAATGATTTATAATGATGAATAGTGATCGTCATCATTGCATATGAGCAATGGTGACATACCATAGCCTCGGTCACCAAAAACTGAATGTCACCAAAGGTGGCGTCGCCAAAAGTATAGGTGTTATGGTGACATTCAAGGTCCATCACGAATATTGATTATAACGATGGATAGTGACTGTCACCATTTCATATGAGCAATAATGATTTATTGTGATGGATCTTTAATGGCCATCATTATTGGTGCATATATATGGTGGCGTTCATTCACCATCACCAAAAGCCACATTGCTAGAATTATGGGTGTTGTGGTGACATTCAATGTCCATCACAAATAATGACTATAATGATGTACAATGACTGTCACTATTTCATATCAACAACAATGATTTATGGTTACGGACCTTTGAGGGTCATCACTATTGATGCGTATCTATGGTGGCATTCGTTGACTGTCACCATTTCATATTTTTGGTGAGGGTTGAAAAATGTCACCAAAGCTCAATGGTGATGGTCAAAAGAGCATCCATCACCAAAAATTAATTGTCGCCATTCCATATGGATGTCAGGGCACACTGGAATTGAACCACCAACCTCCTGCTTGTAAAGCAGGTGCTCTTCCATAGAGCTAGCACCCCTTAAAGAATTATATTTTTTAAAATTAGACCTTGCAATTTCATAAATTGTAAATTCTACAACTTTCAATAAATTAAAGTCTTAGCAATATTTTACTAAACAAGCAAAGCAACATAGAAGATGTAGGTCCCTACCTAATGGTTATTGAAGTTATGTAAATTGGGTGGAGGAAAAAATAGTTATGTATAAGAGAATCAATATGTTCAGTTGAATAATCAATTAGAAGCGAAACTCTGAAGACATTTATAACATATAAATGACCTATAACTATTAAATGCACCAAATATTGCAAAGGAAATGTCATAAGTGGATATCATATGGAAGAAGAGGAGGCATGGATTTGGAACCCTTGTACATCATGGCATGCCTTAGCACTTGGCACATCTTAGCTTGTTTGACATGTCTTTGTACTATCTAGCACAACTTAGCATGCCCTAGAATTCCCTAACACACCTTGACAGTCATGACCTCACTACTAGAATTGCATGTTTCCATTACTTGGGAACCTTACATTCACTAGAACACCTTGGCACTCCCTAGTTGTCATGCCCTCTGTTATCCTCCATAATGTCCCAAGTTGATGAAGAGATCAACGGAGGTAAGCACAAGCCAAGATTTTAGTTTGGTAGCTAGCCCTACCAAACTAGAGAGGGCTCTCTCTATGAAATCATAGCCAAGAGATGGCTAGAATGTAAAGGATTTTAGGCTAGATAGCTAGGGTCAGGTCGGTTTTTGGAAAATTTAGGGACTTGGAACTCTATCCACCGGTGTCTTGTCTGGTAGGTACTTTGTCAAGGAGGTAAGGACTTGGAACTATGTCTAGGATAAAGCACCTAACATGCATGACAGAAGCTCCCTGGAATAGAGTACCTCCTACCTAGAAGAGTGTCCCCTGTTCAAAATATAGAAACCTTCTCTACTTTGCACTTTTCTTAAAGATAAATATGTGCATAAAATAGTACTAAGAAAAACACCTAAATTAAGAAAAGTGAGCATCTAAGTCAAACTATAAAATTATAATAAATATGGCTCTATATAAGTTTGGGAAACACTAGAAAATCATGCTTTCATACAACAACAATAATATGCCTAAAATCGATGTGATTCTTTGATCGTTGTTATACCCTCACAACAAAACTGGAATCTATAGCATGTACCCCAAGGCTGTATGCATTTGCTGAAGGTGTAGATTGAAAGGATCCACTCAGATGAAGTACTATTGAAGGAGAAACAACTTCAAAACAATAGATAAAGTCTATTATGAATTCAACCCATTTTCACACAAACCAAGGCTGCTACCTGCTGAATGGAAACTACAATGTAATGTAGCGTTGTTGAAGGAAAAACACCTTTAGTGCAACACAAATAAAATTCTAACAGATATTTTCACTATGGCCTTGGTTTTTGATGATCTCATCAATATAGGTAACAACTTCGATAATTGGAAAACCAAAAGGTGAGATGCATAGATCATTTGAAATGATAGATTTGGGCATACTTTATTATTGTTTAGGAGCGTTAGTATAGAAAATGCAAGGTAACTTGTTGCGTCTTTATGTCATAGGCCAAGGATACGAAGAAATACATAAAATATTAATAGCATGGTATAAGTCAATTGCAGGTTATTTTGAAATGGGAATGGAATTCTCCTTGTGCGGGTTCTAATCTAGTGGGTATAGCTTTAAATAAGAAACTGATAGTTATGGGGTTGAAATTGTCTCACAATTCATGAAAAGTCCCAAATTTGTTCACTAGAAAGAAGTAGAGCAAGTTTTCAGGTTTATGGAAGGGAACACCCTATTCGTAGGAAGATAACTTGAAATTAGTTGGGCATATTATTTCTTGTCTTCTTGTACGTGTGTGCTTTGAAAAGATAACCACATCCAAAGACTCAATAACAACTTTGGTAAAGTTTATATATGTGAAGCAATTCTAAGAAAACCCATCGCTTAATGACAATTGAGTGAGGAATATGTTGAAGGATTCAATCTTTCACACAGTCATAAAAAGGAAGTTGGGGTATCCAACATCTTGCCAACAAACCGACTCCAACCATAATGTGAAAGGCAAGTTAACTGTGAAACCTCTTTCCCACTTTGTAGTATTGTTCCTTCTTGAATTCCAACGGGTATATGGCTGCTTAGATCCATAAAAATCATGCTAGGTAAACTCTACATGACACAATTGTGACGTGTAATCTTGACACGCACTCTAGTTTCCCTCTAAAAGAGGGTAAGTCAAAATATTATGACAATCTTAACTATAATTTGATCATACAATATTGAGGTATTGCATGGAATAAACAATATACTATCAATGCACTAATGAAGAACTCAAAATAAATGAATTTCTTATTGCGACAATAGCGCCTCTTGGGATTCTCGGATAAAGCACCTAACTTGCATGGCAAAATCTTCCTAGAATAGAGTACCTCCTACCTAGAAGTGTGTCCCCTGATCAAAATATAGAACCCTTCTCTACTGTGCACTTTTCTTAAAAGATAAATATGTGCATAAAACAGAACTAAGAAAAAACACCTAAATTAAGAAAAGTGAGCATCTAAGTCAAACTATAAAAGCATGCTAAATATGGTTGTATATAATATTGATGTATTGCATGGAATAAACAATATACTATCAATGCACTAATGAAGAACTCAAAATAAATGAATTTATTATTGCTACAATAGTGCCTCTTGGGATTCTTGGATAAAGCACCTAACCCGCATGGAAAAAGCTTCCTAGAATAGAGTACCTCCTACCTAGAAGTGTGTCCCTTGCTCAAAATATAGAACCCTTCTCTACTATGCACTTTTCTTAAAGATAAATATGTGCATAAAACAAAACTAAGAAAAACACCTAAATTAAGAAAAGTAAGCATCTAAGTCAAACTATAAAAGCATACTAAATATGGTTGTATACAATATTAAGGTATTGCATGGAATAAACAGTATACTATCAATGCACTAATGAAGAACTCAAAATAAATGAATTTCTTATTTCTACAATAGTGCCTCTTAGGATTCCTGGATAAAGCACCTAACCTGCATGGCAAAAGCTTCCTAGAATATAGTACCTCCTACCCATAAGTGTGTCCCCTGCTCAAAATATAGAACCCTTCTCTATTGTTCACTTTTCTTAAAGATAAATATGTGCATAAAACAGAACTAAGAAAAACACCTAAATTAAGAAAAGTGAGCATCTAAGTCAAACTATAAAATCATCCTAAATATGCCTCAAATCGATGCGCTTCTTTCATTGCTGACACAACCTCATAGGAAAACTATAATCTACAACATGTATCCCTAAGCTGCATGCATCTACTAAAGGTGAATATTGAAAGTATCTACTAAGATGAAGTATTGTTGAAGGAGAAATACCTCCAAAACAATAGATAGAGTCTAATGTGCATTCAACCCATCTCCACACAGGCCAAGGTCGCTACTGGGTACACTTCTCCCCTAAATGGAAACTACAGTATATTGCTTCTGTACTGAAGGAGAAACACCTTCAGAGAAACACAGATAAAACTATAACATATATTTTCATTGTGGTATCTGTTGTAGAAGTTCTCATCAATATAGGTAACAACATCGATAATTGAAAAACCAAAAGGTGAGCTACATAGATCATTTGAAATGATATATTTGGACATACTTTATTATTTTTTAGGAGTGTTGGTATAGAAAATGAAAGGTAGCCTATTGCATCTTTATGTCATAGACCAAGGATGTGAATAAATACAAAAAATATTAAATAGCATGGTACAAGTCAATTGCACGTTCTTTCGAAACAAGAATGGATTTCTCCTTGTATAGATTCTAATCTATTACGTATAGATTTAAATACGAAATATATAGTTATGGGGTTGGAATTGTCTCACGATTCATGGCAAGTCCCAAAGTTGTTCACTAGAAAGAAGTAGAGTGAGTCGTCAGGTTTATGAATGGGAACACCCTATTCACAAGTAGATAACTTCAAATTAGCTGGGCATATTATTTCTCCTCTTCTTGTACGTGTGTGCTTTGAAATTCTAACCACCTTCGAAGACTCAAGAACAACTCTAGTAAATTTTCATGAACTTGGTCTTGAAGAAGGTGTCTCAAAGTCTAATATGGATATTATTTAAATTTCCACAGCTAGCAGAGGGTTTTCCCAGTTGGGTTCCCTAGAAAATTTTGTTTTTTTTACTATATTGTGACTGTGTTTTATTTCTGTTCTATTCCACTACAAATTGGTAGAGATATTTTTTGTCTTCATGCAACAATTAGTTTCAGATTTATTTATTCAAGCAGTAGCAGAATTTCAAAGAAATTCTACACAAGGGACAATTAATCTATATTTTCACTTATATCTTTTGCAACTAAAATTCACAACTAAATTTTCATCCAAAGTGTTTAGGTTACTGGCAAGTTGTATCACAACATATCTTAACATTGCAAGGCATAAATCATACTATTCAATAAGGTTGAGAATTGAGATACAAAAATCTTCCCAAGTTATGCAAGTAGGAAAACTGTTGATTTTTAATTCTAAACCTATCCAACCAGAACAAAATTATGCCATTTTCAACACCCTCTAGTCAAAGTTATTCCTAGCCTCATTCAACTCAATTAATAATATGTCAATCTCGTTGATATTTATTCTTCATTTCATGCTTCTAATTTATATATTTATGCAACCTAATATATCATTTATGTTAAGTGATTATTCATTAAAAATTATTTAGTCCGTCTAGTGCATCTACCTAGTTTTACGATCAATTTCTGGGAAGACTCTATCAGACATTTGCAACGGAAAATAGAAGACTGTTTTAGTACCTAGTGTTATAAAACTCTAATCTAGAAAAAGTATTTTGGGTTATTTCCCTAAAAATATTTACAAAATTTTCAATCCCAAAGCCATTTCAGGGAGAATTTTAGTGGAGAATTTTAGTATTATTTTTGGAAAATTTGAATGCAACTAAAAGGAATTCTTCACATTTGCTCAAAAGATTCCAGCACCAAATATGAGTGAATTCACAAAACTTAAGATTTGAAAATAATTAAATTTCACTTTTCTTTTCCAGGACCATATATGAGTGAATGAACAAAACTTGAGATTTGGATTTTGGAAACACTTAAATTTCACCTCATTTATTAGGATTGGAAGTTCCCTAAGATAGAAACATCTAGCATTAAGGATCTACTTTGCTTGTTTAAGGACATTGTTCAGTTTATCAATAGTCATACAAGAATCCTTTTACACACGTCTAACACAATTCTTTGGCCACAACTAATGAAACTGAACTCCATCAATACATAGCAAACAAGGTAGAATGTAAGAGAGGATCTACTTTTCAACATATACTCTGACACAAACATCTATATAGTCATATAAAGTTGTCACCACATTAAAGAAGGAATTAAAAACCAAAATAAAAATAGGAACATGCTTGGATTGTTATGGTTACTCTAACAAAATGTTAAATAGGATCAATATGTTAATATGGAAAATAGTGTAGTTGATTATAATTTATTGGGCCCAAGGGGTTAGCCCAACCAAATGTCATTAATGTTACAGGGTATTTTGCTAGTTCTGTGTTGACAGGTGCTTGTTTGAAATCCTTTGGTGAGGTGCACTAGTCAATGCCAATGGGTTTACCAGGGATGCCATCTATGAATGTGGGGAAACATCCTTTGGGATTCCCTAGAGAGTTTTTCTTGGAAATAATGAAAATAGGATTTCCTAAATAGAAATTTTGAAACCATAAAAGAAGGAAAAATACATAAGCTTTTACCTATGTTCACTCGTTTTCCCTCCCACCCTGTGAAAAGTGAAAATATGCTACTATTAAACTTAAAAGAAAGGATGAAAAAAATAGTGAATTTTCAACCAGAACTCCTTATGTGGAATAAGACTAAAAGTGGGGTGGAAATGCAACTAGGTTAGAAATAAAACATACCTGGGTACCATTAATGGATTGAAGAGGTAAAACCTTAACTCACAACTCTCTTCAATCTCGTTTTCCCTCCCACCCTGTGAACAGTGAAAATATGCTACTTGTAAACTTAAAAGCAAGGATTAAAAAAATAGTGAATTTTGAACTAGAGATTTGAGGTGTGTGTACTCGTCCTTGTGTGGAACAAGACTAAAAGTGGGGTGTAAATTCAACAAGGCTAGAAATGAAACATACCTAGGTGCCATTAATGGAATGAAGATCCAATGGTAGGACATCTGAGGTGTGTGTACTTCTCCCTATGTGGAATAAGACTAAAAGTGGGGTGGAAATGCAACAAGGTTATGGATTGAAGATTCAATGGTGGGGCTCGATATTAGTTTTCTAATGGTAAAACCTTAATTCACAACACTCTTCAATCTCGTTTTCATTAATGGAATGAAGATCCAATGGTAGGACATTTGAGGTGTGTGTACTTCTCCCTATGTGGAATAAGACTAAAAGTGGGGTGGAAATGCAACGAGGTTATGGATTGAAGATCCAATGGTGAGGTCTGATATCAGTTTGCTACTGGTAAAACCTTAATTCACAACACTCTTCAATCTCGTTTTCATTAATGGAATGAAGATCCAATGGTAGTACATCTGAGGTGTGTGTACTTCTCCCTATGTGGAATAAGACTAAAAGTGGGGTGGAAATGCAACGAGGTTATGGATTGAAGATCCAATGGTGGGGTTCGATATCAGTTTGCTACTGGTAAAACCTTAATTCACAACACTCTTCAATCTCGTTTTCCCTCCTGCCCTGTGAAAAGTGAAACTATGCTACTCTTAAAATTAAAGAAAGGATGAAAAAAATAGTGAATTTTGAACAATCCTCCTTGTGTGGAAGAAGACTAAAGGTGGGGTGGAAATGCAACGAGGTTAGAAATGAAACACACCTGGGTGCCATTAATGGATTGAAGATCCAATGTTGGGGTTCGATATTAGTCTGCTACTGGTAAAACCTTAATTCACAACTCTCTTCAATCTCGTTTTCCCTCCCGCCCTGTGAAAAGTGAAAATATGCTACTTGTAAACTTAAAAGCAAGGATGAAAAAAATAGTGGATTTTGAACCAGAGACCTTAGGTGTGTGTACTCCTCCCTATGTGGAAGAAGACTAAAACTGGGGTGTAAATGTAGCGAGGTTAGAAATGAAACATACTTGTGTGCCATTAATGGATTGAAGATCTAATGGTGGGTTCGATATCAATATACTACTGGTAAAACCTTAATTCACAACTCTCTTCAATCTCGTTTTCCCTCCCGCCTTGTGAAAAGTGAAAATATGCTACTAGTTTTCCCTCCCTCCACCTTATGAAAAATGAAAATTTAATTCACAACTCTCTTCATCTCGTTTTCCCTCCCGCCCTGTGAAAAGTGAAAATATCTACTAGCTTTCCCTCCGCCCTATGAAAAGTGAAAATATACTACTTGTTTTAGAAAGTACATGAAGATTGGAATTAGGAGGGATTTGTTACATCAAAATTAAGGCTAAATTTCTTCAAAAATGTTAAAATTTCCCTCCCTAAAAAACAATAAATACAATATTTATAGAGTATAGAGTAGATGTGTAGGTGTAATGTAAGTATGTAAACAATTCTAAATATGGGCTTAGTTAAAGAATAATAGTATTAATAATAATAAAATTCAAAAGTATGGGATGAGTGCAAAAATATAAATGTTGGCTCAATTAATAATAAAAATAATAAAACTCAATTTGTTATATTTTGATTTTGTTATTAATTTGTGAATAGGTTTTGTTACAATACCATGAGCCAATACCATGGCTTATCAATACCTCAAGCCCAAAAACCATAACTTGTTTCACAACCAAAATATTTTATAACAATATGACAAGATTCTTAACCGTGGATATTCACCCCCCACTTTACAGTGGATATTATTAACTTGTAAAAAATTGGTTTTGTTATAATACCATGGGGAAATAGTATGGCTTATCAATACCACATGCTCTAAAAACATAACTTATTTCACAATCAAAATATTTTATATCAATATGAAAATATTCCTAACCATAGATATTCATTCTCACTTTACCATGGGTATTATTAACTTGGAAATAGAATTTGTTACAATCCCATGGGCCAATACCATGGCTTATCAATATCACATGCCCAAAAAACATAAATTATTTCAAAATCAAAATATTTTATAAGAATATGACAGGATTCTTAATCATGGATATTGATGGGACCAGGATTCTTAACCCAATGATTTAATCAACAAATGCGTGATTAGTTTGGTAATCAAAAGTTAGCATTGATATTTTTGGGTGTATTGATGGTTGTATTGATTGGCTTATACGCTGAGAGGACAGCTGTCTCGGCCTCGAGTTTCCTTCCTGCTCTTGGGCTAACCCTAATCCTCACATTGTTCTTTCCAGCATTTTCTTTCTACTTGTTTGGTGTTGTGAGCTCTGTCTGCCAATTCTGTTGGTGACTGTAAATGTTTTGAGCCCGATGATCTGTTCTCTCCGACTATGGGTTCCTTTGTTGGTAGGTGATATAAATCGGCTTGTATTTGCTACCTGGTTAGCTCGGCTCTGTCATTAAGTTATTGGCTTTTGTTGTGAGGGTTTCTCTGTTCTCAGTGGTCTGGTGCTCTTCTGGTCTCACTGTTTCTCCTTCATTCCCTAAGCGCTCGCTGAACTTCTTCAATGGTATTTTCAGCTATCTGTGTGATTGTTTCTTCATTTGACTGGTTTGCAATGTATTGGTTAACGCAGGTTGCGGCCTCGAGAGACCCTTTCCTCTACGTTCATTCGGCTTCGGCAAGGTAATGACTCTTTCCCTGTTAAATGTTATCTCCTCAGTTTTTCTTATGTGCTAAAAATTGTTGCTCCTCATGAGCAAGGTTTCTTTCATTGGCCGCGACCCAACTATGGGTGCATTCGTCCAGCGCTAACAGATGAACTGGTAAGTCCTCTTGGGTCTCCTCCCTCACTTCATTTGTTCATTCTTCTGGTCTTTGTTATAACTATGCTAATGCTCTACTGTGGCTTTCGTGCATGTTGTTGTGGCTTCTGGTCGGATTGCTACTTGGTCCTTCCTCCCAACAAAATCGGTAGGGTCGTTCCATGTTGCAATTTGTTTGGTTTGAGGGTTTCCTAAGTTAATTTATTCCTTGGTTTAGCTGGTCCATAGGTCAGGAACTAGGGTCTCTATCGTAGACATTTGTTAGCTGATGTCGAATAACCTTTGGGCTCAGTTGAATGTAATTTCGTTTGTCCTTCATTGGTCTGTAACTGTTCCAGGGTTATAATCCTGACCCTTGTTTCTCTGTTTTATTCCCGGAAGAGGGTTTGCTCAACCTTAGGGTCGTTGGACTTTAGAATTTGTATTTATACAGTCTATATGCAGGTCTTAATACTGAAATACTTTTAAAGCTGAATGAAAAAGAGATTTCAATATACAGGGTTACCTTTCTTGCAAACGCATCGCTCTGTGACTGTATCTAGTTTATTCTTTGCCACAACTATTGTGTATTCTTGTATTGTTGTAGTTTGTTGAAGTGGCTGGAACTGTCTACTCAGTCTCGCGCTAGTATTATGTCTTTGCCTATCATTCGATTTTGAAACTACGTCTCTACTTGTCACTTGGTTTCTGGAACTTCGTCTCTGTTTATCTGGAAGGATTACTGGTAAAATATACAGTTTGTCTTTACATTATAGATGATAGTAATTAGATAAAAAATAACAAGTATTGGACAGATGGATTCAAGAATGAAAATGTTTTCTCCTTGTATTACTCTTTTGTGCTGGAATTTCAAACCCTTTTCCCACTATGGTACATTCATTTTTTATTATTACAATACAATTATTCAAGCTATTTGCACTTGTTTCTTTAGTTACATAGTTGATAACTATCTCACTGTTTTAGTTTTCCTGTTTTGTGGAATACATAGATGATATATATCATTTTGTGTTTTTTTTTTAAGTAAATAGTTGTAAAATAAATAAAAGGAAAACAACAATGTTGCTGTAACCACCTTCACCTAATTGTGCTGTCCCTGAATACCTATTAACTGGTAATGAAATAAAACAAGTTCCTAACACTATTTTTAATTAGCAAACACAAATGAAATATAATGATGATGAACCTCTCCTCCTTAGCTGAGACCAAACACCCAGTCATGGTGCCCTTAGTTGGATGCTCCTGCATCAAGCTCCTAGGGTAAGAAAGATTCATGACTCCCGTCCATGAGCTTCTCGATTGAATAGCCTGCCTACTGTATTTGTCTGGCGTTAAGCCATGAACTGTACTCAATGGGATGGTTCTTCCACTTGACCAGCTATTGCAGATATTCTTTCCATCGAGTTCACTTGGCCACCTGAGTGTCGAGAATCCTCTCGATCTCAAGGGGTTGAGCGAAAGGCATTTTTCTCATCCAAGTCTCACTCCCTTCCTATGTGTCCCGTGTAGGTTGTGCGATACTATCTTACTTTGTACTGTCTACCTGTGAAGATGGGTGAGATACCTATTCCTAGTGGCAGCTATAATTCATAAGCATTGGCTGAAAATTTCTGAAGAATTTTGTAGGGACCAATCTTCTTGTATTTCAGTTTATTGTATGCACCTCTAGGAAAACGTTCCTCGCACAAATGCGCGAGGACTTCATCCCCCACATTAAACTATAGCTCTCACCGTTTCAGATATGCCCGCTGCTTATACTTTTGACTACTATCTTGCAACTTCATTTTTACCTACTCATGTGGATCATTCATTGCTTTCGCTAAATCTTCCCCATCAGCACTCTGTCTTTCCTGCTATCCTAGATCTCGTAATTCATGCACTCCGCAAGGATGCATGTCATATAAGATCTGAAAAGGACTGTAACCCGTGCTACGATTGGGTGAGTCGTTGTAAGCAAACTCTGCCTCGACAAGTACTCGATCCCACATTCATGAATTTTCCTCGATCAAACTTCATAGCAGGTTCCCCAAGCTCATGTTTACCACCTCTGTTTGCACGTCGGTCTGTGGGTGATAAGAAAACCTGAAAATTAACTGTGTGTCCATATTCTTCCACAAGGTGCGCCATAAGTGCCCTATAAACTTCACATCCCTGTCAGAAAGAATGGACTTAGGTAGATCGTGTAGCCTGATGATCTTTGTGAAAAATAAGTGGGCCACGTGAGTGGCATCACTGGTTTTTCTATAAGGGATGAAATGTGCCATCTTTGAAAATCAATCTATTATTACCATCACTAAATCATAACCCCGTTGCGTCCTCGGTAGACCCAAGATGAAATCCAAGTTAATTGAGTCCCACGGTCTACTCAGAATGGGCAATGGTGTGTAGAGTCCCTTATTCTGACTGTGTCCTTTTGCCAACTAAAACACTTTAAATTTGGTCACAAATATTTGCACATCCCTTCACATTCTTGGCCAATAATAAAAATGGCTAAGTTGTTCTAACATTTTGTCTATGTCGAAATGCCTGGCTAGACCTCCATTATGCTTCTCCCGAATGATATTCTCTCTCATTGAACAATCAGGAATGCATAATTGTCCCCCTCTAAACAATAGCTTCTCCTGCAAATTATAGTCCAACCATGGACTATTGTTTCTTAATAAAGGTTTTTGACAAGCTTCATAAGCCTCTTTGAAATCCATGTCGTTCTGACACAAGTCTTTCAAATGCTCAAAGCCCAACACTTGTATCATACTCTCCTGCAAGAGCAAGGCTCTTCTGCTCAACGCATCTGCCACTTTGTTGGTCTGCCTGCTAATGTGTTTCAACACAAAGGTGAAACTCTGCAAATATTCAACCCACTTAGCATGCTTGTGATTCAGCTTATGCTGTTGCATCACGTATTACAGTGCAGAATGATCAGAAAATAAAATAAACTCATTTCCCGACAGATAGTGTTTCCAATTCTTTAGTGCTTGGATGACAGCATATAATTCTTTGTCGTAGGATGAATATTTCTGCCTACTCTCATTCAAATTCTTGTTGAAAAATGCAACAGGTTTGTCTTCTTAGCTAAGTACAACTCCAATGGTCGTACCGCTTGCATCACAACGAACTGGAAAAGCTTTTTAAAATCTGGAAATCTTAGGATCAGTCTTTCTGTGATCTTTTTCTTCAGTAGCTGAAAGTTATTCTCTGTTGCCTTTGTCCAATGAAAAGGTTGACTTGCCTTCTTTATAGTGTCCAACATAGGTGCACAGATTTCACTGAAATTCTTTATAAATTTATGGTAAAAACTTGCCAGCCATGAAAACTACATACCTAAAATAGACTTTTTGGGGATGGCCAATTGACAATTGCTGCAATCTTCTCTGGGTCCATCTTCAACTCATTTTCAGCAATCACAAAACCTAGATAAACCAATTCGTTTTGCAAAAAAGTGCAGTTTTTCAATTTTATCAGTAGCTTATTCTGCTGTAATTTTTCCAGCACACTTTAAAAATGTCGAAAGTGTTCCTCCTTAGTCTTGTTGAAAATTAATATATCATCAAGATACACTATTACAAACTTTCCAATAAACTCTTTCAGCATTTCGTTCATCAGCCACATAAAGGTACTGGGTGCATTACTCAATTAGAATGGAACTACTAGACACTCATACAACCCTTCATTGGTCTTGAAGGTTGTCTTCCACTCATCCCCTTCCCTGATTCGAATCTGATGATAACCACTCTTCAGATCAATCTTCGAGAAGTATGTTGCCTGCTCATGCAGTTCATCATGTCATCCATCCATGGCAGTGGAAATCTCTACCTGATGGTAATCTTGTTGATGGCCCTCGAACCTGTGCACATTCACCATTCTCCTCCTTTATTGGGAGCGAGAATTGTTGGAACTGCATAGGGGCTCAAACTCTCCCTTATCAACCCTTTATCCAACAATTCCTACACCTGTTTTCTAATTTCCTCATTATCTTTGGGGCTCATCCGATATGCTACCTTGTTTGATAGACCGGCTCTAGCTATAAAGTCAATATGATGACTTATACTTCTCTTAGGAGGCAAATTATTTGGTAAATTGTCCACTACTATATCACTGAATTCCTGCAGCATTTCCTGAATTTTTCCAGGCAAATCAGACACTTCTGTGTGTAACAACACTATTTTTTCCCTTCTTATAGTAGCATAGTTCACTTCACTATCTTCAATCTTCTTGAAAAACTGTTTTCTACCCATTAGTAACACGCTCGTCCCACCTGTTTCTGTTGTCTCCTCCTCCTTGATGGGCACAAGTGTATGCTTGATCCCATCTTTGACAAACTTGTAAAAATTTGTCTTCCCGTCATGCACTACCTTCCGGTCATACTGCCATAGCCTCCCTAGTAGTATATGACATACGTCCATTGGCATAATATCACAAATAACCTTGTCTTTATACCTGCCAATATCGAAATCAACTCCACATTGTTCGTCAACCAACAGCTGATGGCCTTTCTATAACCACGATACCTTATAGAAGTGGGGTGCTTCAACTGCTTCAACCCCAACTTCTCTACCATCTCTATGGTAACCAGATTATCCATGCTCCCATTGTCGATAATCAACTTGCAGCATTTTCCGTGTGACTTACAAACTGTCTAGAATAATGCTTTCCTTTGAGTTTGTTCTGCTATCTCTTTGGTTATCTTCAGCAATACTTTATTCAGCACTAAGGCTTCCCCTGTTTCTGACACATTCTCTGCTTCCTGAGGTGGTGCCTCTACTTCCTATGCCTATGCAACAAATGCTCCTCTTTGACCAGCTTGTTCCGCTTCAGGACATTCAAAAGATCTGTGCCCCCACTTGTGGCATCTATAACACTGATAGTTAGCTCCTCTTCCTCGACCATTACCTCTTCCTTGTTGATATGGCCTACCACCTCTAGTGTTGTTTCCTTTTTCTGCTTTCCCAGAAGTTTTGGAACTGCTTCCTTCTTCACTATTGCTGGTAGTTCATCCTCTGCCATAAGAATGTCCTGTTCCTCTACCGGTTCTCCATCCTCTCCTAGCATTTTGTTTTCTAGTGATCTTCTCCTTTGCCTTCATGGCGCTCTGGTAGGATTCCTCTATATTTTTCGGGGAAGGAATGTTGATTTCATCCAATATTACCAATCTCAGATCGTTTACATACCTTGCTATTTTTTCCAGGGTGTCCTCTGTATAACCAGCTCTTAAATTTACCAGGTAGAATTCTTCAGTATACTCTCTCAATGTCATCCCTTTTTTCTTCAAATTCTGCACCTGCCGATGCAATGCAATCTGGTAGTCTTTGGGCAGAAATCTGCCTTTCAACTTGGCCACCATTCTGGACCATTTCTTTATTGGCAACTTGTTCATCCTTCTTCTCTCCGCTTGGACACTATTCCACCACAGGGCTATGTGTCCTTTCAGCTTTGTTGCAATGAAATCAACTCTCTGATCTTCAATGACCTCTTCACACTCAAAATATTTGTCCAATTCGCTGATCTAGTCCAATAGAACTTATGTGGACAAGATGCCATCGTAATTTGAAAATTTTTGGTTTAGGCTTGCTACTAGCCAATAGGAACAACCTCAACAATCTCATTTCTGGCCCTTCTTCATGCGATCCATCTGTTGTCACTACGGCTTCTTCTTCTCAATCATCTCCTACCTTTGGATCCCTTATCCTCCCTGCTTCAACTGCCTCCAAACGGACAATAAGGATCCTGATTTCCTCCCGCAATCCTTCCTCTACTGCTCTCCGAGCACCTCTTCCACGACCTCATCTTCCAACCTCCATTTCTCAAGAAAATTATAAATCTTGCTCTGATACCACTATGATGGGACCAATTTGTGACTTATGGTGTAACACTAACAATTATTATTAACCCAATGATTTAATCAACAAATGCGTGATTAGTTTGGTAATCAAAAGTTATCAGTGATATTTTTGGGTGTATTGATGGCTGTATTGATTGGCTTGTACATTGAGAGGACAGTTGTCCTGGCCTCGGGTTTCCTTCCTGGCTTTGGACTAACCTTACCCTCACGTTGTTCTTTCTGGTATTTTCATTCTGCTTGTTTGGTGTTGTGAGCTCTGTCCGCTGGTTCTGTTGGTGGCTATAAATGTTTCGAGCCCGATGCTCTGTTCTCATCAACTATGGGTTCCTCTGTTGGTATGTGGTATAATTCTGCTTGTATTTTCTACTTGGCTAGTTCGGCTCTGTCATTAAGCTATTGGCTTTTTTTGTGAGGGTTTCTCTGTTCTCAGTGGTTTGGTGCTCTTTTGGTGTCACTATTTCTCCTTCGTTCCTTGCGCACTCTGTTGAACTTCTTCAATGGTATTTTCAGTTATCTATGTGATTGTTTCTTCATTTGATTAGTTTGCAATGTATTGGTTAACGCAGGTTGTGGCCTCGAGAGACCCTTTCCTCTACGTTCGTTCGGCTCCGGCAAGGTAATGAATCTTTCCCTATTAAATGTTATCTCCTCAGTTTTTATTATGTGCTAACAATTGCCGCTCCTTGTGAGCAAGGTTTCTTTCATTGGGTGTGACCCAATTGTGGGTGCATTCGTCCAGTGCTAACAGATGAACTGGTAAGTCCTCTTGGGGTCTCCTCCCTCACTTCAGTTGTTCATTCTTTTGGTGTTCGTTATAACTATGCTAATGCTCTACTATAGCTTCAATGTAGGTTGTTGTGGCTTCTGGTCAGACTGCTACTCGACCCTTCCTCCAAAGAAAATCGGTAGGTTCATTCCTTGTTGTAACTTGTTTGGTTTGAGGGTTTCCCATGTTATTTCTTCCTTGGTTTAGCCAGTCAATAGGTTAAGAACTAGGGTCTCTGTCATAGATGTTTGTTAGCTAATGTCAAATAACCTTCAGGCTCAATTGAATGTAATTTCATTTGTCCTTCGTTGGTCTGTAACTGTTCCAGGGTTATAACCCCGACCCTTGTTTCTCTACTTTATTCCTGGAGGAGGGTTTGCTCAGCCTTAGGGTCGCTGGACTTCAGAATTTGTATTTATATAGTCTATATGTAGGTCTTGATACTAAAATACTTTTAAAGATGAATGAAAAGAGATTTCGATATACAGGGTTACCTTTCTTGCAAATGCATCGCTTTGTGACTGTATTTAGTTTATTCTCTGCTACGACTATTGTGTATTCTTATATTGCTATAGGTTGTTGAAGTGGCTAGAACTATCTTCTCAGTCTCGCGCTGATATGATGTCTCTGCTTGTCATTCGATTTGGAAACTATGTATCTGCTTGTCACTTGGTTTCTAGAACTTCGTCTCTTTTTATCTGGAAGGATTATTGGTAAAATATATTGTTTGTATTTACATTATAGATGATAGTAATTAGATAAAAAATAACAAGTATTGGATAGATGTTTTCAAGAATGAAAATGTTTTCTCCTTGTATTACTCTTCTGTGCTAGAATGTCGAACCTTTTTCCCACTATGGTACATTCATTTTGTATTATTACAATACAGTTATTCAAACTATTTGCAATTTTTTCTTTAGTTACATAGTTGATAACTATCTTGCTATTTTAGTTTTCCTATTCTGTGGAATACATAGATGATATATATATTTTTGTGTGTTCTTTTTCTTTTAAGTAAATAGCTGAAAAATAAATAAAAGGAAAACAATAGTGTGGCTGTAACCACCTTCACCTAACTGTGTTGTCCCTAAATACCGATTAACTGATAATGAAATAAAACAAGTTCCTAACATTGTTTTTAATTAGCATACACAAATGAAATCTAGTGATGATGAACCTCTCCTCCTTAGCTGAGACCAAACACCCAGTCCTGGTGCCCTTAGCTAGATGCTCCTACATCAGATATTCAGCCCCACTTTGTCATTGATATTATGAACTTGTGAATAGGCTTTGTTACAATAGCATGGGATAATACCATGGCTTATCAATACCACATGCCAAAAAATCATATCTTATTTCACAATCTAAATATTTTATAACAATATGACAAGATTCTTAACCATCGATATTCACCCCCACTTTACCATGGATATTATTAACTTGTAAATAGGATTTGCTACAATACCATGGGCCAATATCCTGCCTTATCAATACCACATGCCCAAAAACCATAACTTATTTCACAATAAAAATATTTTAATTTAATTAATTTTATAACATTTTTTATTTGAAGCTAATAGGAAAAGGGTTGTAATTAGTTTTGATATATATATAAACCCTCTATCCTCACGACTACTAAAATTATTTCCATATAAATTACATTAAGGTTTTAATAAAATTAAAAATGATAATACTTTTGTATTTAAAGATGTGAAATTTATATAATACAAATATTAGTAAGAACCAACAAAGATCTATCTTAACTAAGGATCCATGTGATGATAGCAAGAAAAGTGAAGGGAAGAGAGGGGGAGGGAGATAATGACAAAGATGGAGGGTGGGGAGAGAGAGGGGGAGAGAGAAAGAGAGAGTGATGGGGGGAGACAGAGAGAAGGAGGTAGGAAGAGAGAGAGGGGAGAAAGAGAAGAAGAGAATGGGGGAGAGAGATATGGAGTTGCAGGGGAAGAGAGAGAGATGTGGAGTTGGATGGGGAGAGAGAGGGAGGAAAGAACTAAGGCATAGGGAGATAGAGGTGGAAAGAGAGGGAGGAAAGAACTAAGGCATAGGGAGATAGAGGTGTAGAAAGATAGGGAGTGATAAGGGATAGATGGATAGAGAGGGATGGAGAGAAGAGAGGAGGGGAGAGAGAGAATAGGTGGGAACAAAGATAGGGAGAGAAGGGAAAGAGAGAGACATGGAGGCACAAATATGGAGGGGGAAGAGAGAGAGAGAGAGTGATGCGGGGGATAGAGGGAGGTGAGAGTAAAGGGAGAGGAGAGAGAGATGATATGGAGAGAGAGTGTGTATGTTTGTGGGGTGAGATTAGAGAGAGGGATAGGAGAGAGCACCTTAGATATATATATAATATATTTATATATATATATATATATATATATATTCATTATCTTATTTATAACAAGCCTGGTTCATCTTAACCTGGATCTATCAAGCGCCAAAAAAGAGGTTTTCACATCTAGAGATTGGATCCCTCTCGCCACTTGATAGATCTGGGTTACGATGGATCTAGGCTGGCTTAATAAGTTTGTAGTTATATTTGATAAACTAACACTTTTTTTATGGTTGTGTTTGAAAACAATTTTTCCATATTTGGTGTATTTATCATAATAATAATATTCTAATTTTAACTTAATTTTAAGCTTACATTTTTTATGCAATAATTTTTTTTTTAGTTTATAGATATAGACATGCTATACTTTTGGAATTCGAAAAGGAAACGTGTGCTATTAACTTGGTTGTATTGAAAAAATTTAAGTGTAAGAAAGAAACGTGCCCTCTTGACTTGGTTGTATTAAAAACATAAGTGTTCTTATATACTAGGTGGGTGCAAACAAGAGAGAGTATATGGTAAGTGGATTAAATAGTTTAAAAAAATGTCAGTTAAGGAGAAATTTACAAAAATATAACAAATAGGCTAGGGTTAGGATATTACTGTTTTCAGACATCTAAAGTTGAAGGTACATTTTATGGAGTTGTAGTCTAATCCCTTGGGTGTAGGGCACATATTATGGGTATATTGGAATTTTGGTGTGTGTTAGTGGTGTCAACTAGTGGTGGAGAGTCCAACCAATGAGTAGGCAAATTTTTCATTTACAAGGTTGGCATCAATCAAGTATTCTCCTTCTCTACCCAACTCTAAGATGAGGAGTGTGCATAATGGACTTATTATTGTAACAAATTGAAAATATTTGATTATCTTTAAGTTCAAAGGTTTGAAGTGGCTACCTCAACCTACAAATCTTTAAGGGAACTATGTGTTTTTCAATTAAACCCTTGTGGTCAAGGAGATGCAAAAGAGGAAGGCCTTATGGCTATTTTTAAGGGGTTGTAATGACCCTCGTCTTGATTAAATATGTAGATATGATGCTAATGGTCCTAATCTTAGTACATTCATGTATATAATGTAAATATTTTCCTATCACCTTGCATCGTGTAAATATGATAGATATTTTATGGTTACCTTGATGTACATGTTGAAGTTCCACTTGCATGATTATGCGAAACACTTCTCAGTTATCCTTGTGTACATGGGGAAGATCATAATTACTCTATGTGATAACAACACCTAGTAATATTTTCACACTGAACACTATATTAGAAACTTAACCCTAATATCCTTGTGAAGAACAAGTAACTAGCTATACTTTGGAAGGGTATTTGGATTGAATGTTAGTGAAACTCATTACAGTTAGGTGTGCTAATGTGTGATGAGTGTTAGTGAGTGCCAAGGAAAAACAAGGGAGCACTAGGTAAAAATGCATGGAAATGAATGAATGAGAGTGTGTGACATGGAGTTTCAATGAGTTCCAGGTGTGGTAAGAAGGGAATGACATGGTATGCTAAGTGGCGCTAAGTAATTTTAGCGTGCCAGAGTGACATCCTGCTAATATGTACTAGGTGCCAAGGTGTGCCAAATAGTGATAGGAAATGTTAGGGAAACACAAGGGAGAACTAGGTGAAAATAATGCATGCAAATGAATGATTAAGTGTTTGTGACAGGAAGTGTCAGTGATTTTAGGGTGTGCTAAGGAGGGAGTGACAAGGTATGCTAGGTAGTGCTAAGGCATTCTAGAGGCTAGTGAAACATGACAAGATGTGCTAGGTGCTAAGGTGTGCCAATGCATGCCAGGGAGAGTTATGGAGTGTCAGGGAAAAACAAGGGAGCACTAGTTTCAAATGCATGGAAATGAATGAATAAGAGTGTGTGATAGGGATTGCCAGTGAATTCTAGTTGTGCTAAGGAGGGAGTGACAAGGTGTTACGCAGTAATTTGTCACCGTTGGTCACCGTCCCTGTTACCCTTGCTTTTGCACATTGGAGGACACATTTATGGACCTGTGACCAGTGACACAACTTAAAAACACTTGGATTGGATTCTCTTGAGTATGAACTTCAAACTCCCTGAAGACACCTTTTGCAGTTTAGCCCTAAAAAGTTCCCTTTTTCCATTAGCGCGAGTCCACAGTGTCTTACCCACGCCAATGACTCAGTTCCTCAAAAGAGGGCACGTCCATGGACGCTCTGTCATAGAGCAAAGCCCGTGCCACCTAAGTTTGGTTATGATTTTTAGCCAGCGCATACTGAAGTGTTTTTTCCTCTTTGTTCATGCAGTTCTCTGGGGGAAAAATCTCATGGAAGTGGTCGAGTGTCATCTTTTTATCCATGACAACCAATTTCAGTGGCTATTCTGGGATAATGCTAAATCTTCAGTAGGTGTCCTGATACAATGCATACTCCCTCCTCCTCCATATATAAATGACTGTCACCCTGCATTAAACCAACTAGTTTTGCTAGAGCTATTGTGAGTGCTAAGATTATGCTGGAGTGATAGTGAGAATTGAGAAGTATAGAGGGGTTATGCTGCCAAAATATTGAGAGAGAAGAGGTCACTTTGCAAGGCGTATTTAGCTGCTTGCCCAGTCAGAGGAGGTTCAACGTCAGAACCTTGGTTGTAATCTTTCTCTTTTTACTGTTTAATGAACGACTATCATTATGGTTCCACTCATGTGTCTTTCAATGGTATTTGAGTTGTATCTTTTCTTACCGATATATAATTGCATATACTGGATTTTACGCTTGTGTTTGTATCGTTCTTTGCGTGTGCAGGTGTCCGTTTACATGGAGCGTGAGGATTGTGACCAGCCAAAGCAAAGGGACGGGAGCAGCGTTTCTTCTTCAACTACTAGCGTTGGATTCCAGGTAGATCATAATGATCAATCTCTGATTTATGCAATTAGGAAACTGCGTGTAGCGTGTGTGATTGTTGCTAGACCCGTGTTGGGCTAGTGGGATCGCCTCTGTCCACAGAGGGGATTTACCAGTTCAACAATTTGGCGACTCCGCTGGGGATAAGCTTGTTGTTTGTTTTTGTGTTGTTTGATTTGTAAATTGTAGACGGAGCCTGAAGAGCGACCAGATAGCCTTCGAAACACTACTGCTATGCAGAAGTGAAGTAGATCAACGCCACTTCAGTCAATCTCTGGTTCAGTTTACAAACTGAACAATTTCAACCTTGCCTTGCATGTCAATTTTTCTCTTGTTTATTGGTCTGAATAGCTTTCTGGGTTGAAGTTCTTGCTATTTCTTGCTTGCTGGCTCTTTTTAGATACTAGAAACCAAGCCTGGAACTATCTGTTTTGTTTTTTGCCTGGCAAACTTCATTAGCGCGAGTTTTCTTTTGACAGTCACACTGGTTGGCGCTTGTTGCTCTCAGACAACCCGCGCCAATCTCTGTATAGCACGAGTTGTAGTCTGACAGTCGCGCCAGACTGGTTAATTTTCTCAATTAGCTTGTTTGTCAGTCTTTTAAGCTTGGATCTGTGTCTTTTTGCTTCTTTTACACCTCCTGGAAGTTTGTTGGACTATTATTTGGCTGGTTGTTCTTTTCACCCTGCAGTTGTTCACCTTTTTCCATCGATTTTATATCTTAGCCTTTGTGGCTTTGCTTATCGAGCCTTCTGTTAGATTTGTGATTTGCTGATCCAGTCAGTTTATTGATTGATTTCCACATTCCTCTGGTAGTTGTACGAGTTTTGCATTATATGCTGCAAGTACCTCACTTTTAGCTTGTTTATTTCTTGCCTGACTTCATTGGGACTTAGATTACATAGTTCTTTGAAGATCTTGGTGTTTTCTTTGCTTTGGTGGGTCATTTTTCATGTTTCAGATCTGGTTCTAGATTCTTTTGAGTGAATTATCTGTTTTGTGCATGTCTCTCAAAATCTGTTAAGTGCATCATACTATTTTCAAAGAAAAGAAAAAAAGATTTTGCTTTTCATTAATTAGCATTTTGTGTTAATTTTTTGCTTTTAAAAAATAAAAAGAAAAATATTTTCCTTTCTTGTTATTAGCTGCATTAGGATTTTTGTGATCGTTTTGTTTGTATGAAAATCTCAACTCTTCTGTAGATACAATTCATTCAACGAAACGATACAATTTTCGCATATAGTTGCATTTAG
>APFE030748349.1:35198-45545 GCA_000404065.3 Pinus taeda
TTACCGTCGAGTGGTTGGGTGATTCCTCCACGGTGAAACGATAGGTGCCAGTACGGATTGGGCTCCCACGTACCGTCGTGTATATATGGGGAGACTCCACTAGGTTTGCAACCTTTTATCCATAGGAAGCCGAGTCTGCTGCCTTACAAGCCGTAATGCACTGAACACAGCATTCGGGAAGATTGACTGCAGTACGGGAAGTCCTTGGTGTTCATCTGATCGCCAAGGTGTATATAGTAGTTTTACGGATTGTTTGGCAAACCTTTTACCTAGTTTTCCAGAGTAGTCGCTTTTGATCCTTTTCAGACTCTCTAAAAGAAAAGGTGTAAGTGAGCAGCTTGTCACTTCGTGCTCATTAAACAATCGAAGGAGACTAGAGTCATCTTTTTGTCCTTTTCTCGACTCTTTAAAAATGAAAAGGTCAAGTCAAGTGTCTTAAAATTTATCCGGCCACGATCACAAAACCCGGTTAATTTTGTTTAATTTAGTCTGCGTAGGGACTGGTTTCACTAGTTTCCCTAGGATTTTTTGTGAAGTTTCATCTTGGCGGAACTACCAATTTCGTCTTCCGAGGGTCCGGTTGTGAGTCAAATTCTCCCTATTGTTCCAAGCATACAACCGATCAGCTCTCGTGCTCCAGGCGACGAGGATTACCAGTTTTAAACGAACCCCATTTGGGAACCTTCTCAAAATGGTATCCCTTTTTGGGAATATACCTCTCCTCAGAAACCTTTTCCTTCCGACATGGAAAATCCATCACCTACTACTACTGACGAATCCGGCATGCCAGGGGACGAAATCCCTAGCACAATGGAGTCTGCACATGTTAGTAGGACCGCTACTACCGGGGGACTGCCTCTTGGTTATAGAGCATTGCGTGATTTTATATCATCTCCTTTTCCGACCTCTATTTGGTCACCACCCGTCTTTTCCAATACAGAGCCATCGACTCCGCCACCTCGCAGTACAACTGTTACTTCGGTGACAACCCCTCCAATTATATATGTGGCTTCTTCAACGCCTATTTTTAGCCGACCTTCGTCCTCTTTATTTGCATGCTTTGATCCTACATCTAATGTCTCACTTGGGGGGCAGTATGATCAATATCTACCACCCTTTGGTACTGGGGCAGGTCAGCTATCAGTTGGAGATATTTTGGTCCCGTTATCCATAGACTGGGGTTCTACCTCTTATCATGGTGGTCAAGCGTCGTATGCTCAACCCGACAAACCACACCAGCAAAATCCACAAGGACAATCCTTTCAAGGAAATCCTTTTGCTTCTAGTGGTCCCTTTTTCACTCCTCATACCCAACCTGCTGGTAACCCAGGCCACCCTTCCATTCAACAAGCTCAACCTGGTCTCCAGCAAGGTTCCCATACTGGACAAACTGGTCAACCGTTTGTTAATCCCAATCAACCTAACGTCCAGTATTCCCAAGTTTCGGGCCAAGCTGCCCAAACAATTGGTCAACCAACTGTCCAGTATACTCAGTCTTCTGGACAAACTGGTCATCCTCAAACCCAACCATCTGGTATGGGGGGACAACCCTCTGCTACACATCAGCACGGAGGCCAACCTCAGTATCAGCAGGGAAGCCAACCTCAGTATCAGCAGGGAGGCCAACCTCAGCATCAACAGGTAGGCCAAACTCAGTATCAACAGGTGGGCCAACCTCAATACCAGCAAGGTTATCCTTTCACTCAGATAGCCCAAGGTTATCCATCTACTGGCGCTGCTCAACCTGGCACCTGGACCCAAGTTGGATCCCAAAATCCGTCTGGTTCTCAAATGCAAGCTGGAGGTCAATCTCAAATGTTTTATCAAACTCAGTCGGGGTCTCAAACTCAATTTGGGGTCCCACCGCATTATGGTTACCAGCAACCTCAAGGTCAACCTCTGTTTTCTCCTTACCAAAATTATCAACAGCCACATGCTACTTCCGCAACATCGTTTGGTAACCCATATGCTGGGGGGCAGAACGCTAACTCCTATGCCCAGCATACTATGGGGGCAAATCCATCAGGGCAAGGTCCTTGGGGGCCACCACCACCTGGTTGGAACCCGGGTGTCCCATCATTCCAGCAGCCTCAGATGTCATTTAATCCTCAGTTACCATTTTTAGCGACTCTCGAATTACCGGATGTGTCTAAACTGACTAATGACCCTATCCTTCATAATCCTTATTGGCCTCCGGTTCCCACCAAGATTCCTGGTGATTGCCCGAAATTTGATGACAAAGCTAATGAAGACCCACAAGCTCATGTCATGACATATCATCTATGGTGCTCATCTAATTCATGGCTTGATGATTCGATTCGGCTTCGCCTTTTTCAAAGGACTCTCACTGGCTCCGCCGCTAAATGGTATATTGAGCTAAATCGTGGATCCTTTCAGGATTTCAACTCGTTGGCTATGGCATTCCTTACACATTTTCAGTTGCCCATTCGTTATGAAACGGGCACGCACCTCCTTACGTCCTTGCGACAATCAACCGCTACGCACATCTCTGATCACATCCATGAATGGAGACGGCGTAGGCGTATGATTAAATTTTGGATTCCCGACCAGCTTCTTACGGATTGTTTCACGACTTCGTTCGTCCCTCCAATAGCTCAGGATATTGCAATGGGAGCGTGTGTTACTGAGGAGCAAGCTATTGTGCGTGCTCAATACCTTGACTTAGTTTATTCTCAGTCAGGTACATTATATGATTATTTTCCTGATGCCCCTAGACCTGGAACATCCAAAGCCCCACCAACACCTACAGTTGACGGCATTATCGGGTCTGTGAGTTCATCCTCCAAGAAAAATTCCGCAAACCCTGGGAAGCAGAAATCAAATGCTCCAAATGAAAACACTTCCCAGGTTACACCTCCTTCTAAATCTACCTCCGAGGTCAATGTCGTTCAGTCAACCAAGACTGACAAAACCTCGAAATCAAAGAAGAAAGAGAAAGGGAAAAACAAGTCGGAACAACCCAAACAGGAACAACCTAAACCTCAATCTGAGGAGAGTGCCAAATGCAAACCCAAGTATCCTTGTCTTATCTGTGATGAGGATAACTACACCAAAGACTGCCCTTGGCGGTCTGAAGTTAGTCGTTTGTTGAAAGGTGCTCCTGGGGTTCCTGCGGTCCTTAAAGAACCCTTTCCTTCACAGTAAACCCAAATGGTCGCTGACCCCTCTCAACCTCCCTCTTCCTTCGGTTCCCAAGTGTTTATGGCGGGTACGGTCCCTGTTAATATCAGTACTCGAACAAAAGATTATCCATCTGCCGGTAAGGAGCCTGAGGTTCCTCCCAGTGCTCCTCCTTTCAGTTCAAGCCCTCTCCACATCGAGAGACCTAGTGCTGAAGTGCCTGTTCGACCCCCTCCAAAAAGAGTACTCTGGAAATCTTATTACAACCCAAATGCCCGTGCTGCTCAGCACTAAAATATCGTTGAGGATTTAGCCCAGACTCCATCGGCTATGTCCGCTTTAGAATTTCTCCAGAGCTGCCCCTCTTAGAGGAAGTCCTTTCTATCCGCTATCGGCGGCATAGATCCGGCAGATTCGGATTTGATTACGTTTGATTTAGACCGCCATACTCAGAGACTACCTCCCCAAATTGCTTTTCTCATACAGGTTTTCATTGATAAGAAAACTATTCATCGCACAATCATTGATGAAGGTGCTTCCACTTGCATCATGTCTGTGACCTGTTGGAAAGCTATTGGTTCTCCAATGTTGAGTCAGTCTCCCACAACCTTGGAAGCTTTCGATGGAAGAGCATCCCATCCTTATGGTATTCTCCTACGTTTACCCATTGCTTTGGAAGGAAAAACGGTCGAGATGGAAGTTGAAGTCGTTGACGCTACTCTAACGTACAACCTCCTTCTCGGACGCAGCTGGATTTACGCGATGCAAGCTGTTGCTTCATCTTACTTTCGTATCATTCGCTTCCCTCACCAAGGGAAGATTATTACGGTCGACCAGCTGAATTTTTTCGCTTCCTCTTCAGAAGGAACTATCCCTTTTGTGGAGCATACCACTAAGTCATTTGAGAGTCTCGATCACGGACTTTTTAAAGATCCTGCCCTCATGGGTGTTTTTCCAGCCTCACCTCCCAATGTTGCTTTCGTCAATATGATCTCTACTTGTCTCGATCCATGGGTTGTTCCTCCCATCGACCAAGTAGATTCATGGGGCGACAGGATGCCGTTGAGTCCAGCCAAACTCAACTATGCTGAAATCGTAGCTGCACCGGCTTCTGAACTTGCTCTTTCGAGCAAAATTTTTCACACATTCGCTCTATCCCTAGGGATTGTAGATCAAACTTCTTCGGATCCTTTACACAAAATATTCTCTTCTGATGAAGCCATTATAGAGACCATGTCTCTCGAGGAACCTCCTTGGCATGATACCCATCATCATTCCTCGTTGCTCTCTGTCCCTCAGGATGAGCCAACTCTTATTCACCGGTTTGCCCCTTGTTCCCCATTCCCATTCCTTCAGTCGCCTGTTCACATTTACCAAACTTCTTTTGAAGGTAATATGGTAAACATCACGCAAACCCAACCCATCAACATCTCTATCAAACCCGAGATTGTCGAACATGTTCATATCGGAGTCACTTGTACTCCGGAGGAGATTCAACTTTATTCGAACCTTTTTCGCGAATTTCGCGATGTTTTTGCTTGGCCTTACGAAGAAATGCCCGGCATTGATCCTAGCATAGTGGTGCATGAAATCATCACGTACCCCGGTGCTAAGCCTCTTCGCCAACGTTTACGTCAAGTACACCCTCAAAAGGCTGCAGCGATCAAGGCCGAAGTAGAAAAACTTCTTAAAGCTGGTTTTATTTATCCTATCCCGCTCACAGATTGGGTTTCCAATATTGTCCCTGTCACTAAAAAACAGGGAACCATCCGCGTTTTTGTTGATTATCGTGATATCAATCGAGCCTGTCCAAAAGATAATTTCCCCACACCATTCATTGATCAGATTATTGACGAGTGTGCGGGAAGCGAAATGTACTCTTTCATGGACGGTTTTTCTGGTTATAACCAGATCAATATTGCTCCTGCTGATCAACACAAAACTGCTTTTATCTGTCCGTGGGGTACCTTTGCTTATAAGAAGCTCCCTTTCGGTCTCAAAAATGCCGGCACTACCTTCCAACGTGCAATGTATTACGCTTTTCATGACATCTGACACATTGTAGAGCCTTACCTGGATGATCTTCCAGCTCATTCGGCTAAGCGTAAAGACCACCCTGCTCATCTTCGTGAAATTTTTCTTCGCTGTCGACACTACAACATCAGGCTTAATCCTCATAAGTGTGTCTTCTGCGTAGAGAGGGCATCCGCCTGGATCCCCTCAAAGTCGAAGCTATAGTGAATCTCCCTCCCCCTGCTACCTTACAACAACTGCAAAGTCTACAAGGAAAAGAGAACTTTTTACGTCGTTTTGTCCTGAACTAGGCCGAAGTGGCTAAAGGCTTTACGCGACTACTCAAAAAGGATGTCCATTTTCATTGGGATGTTGTGGCACAAGAATCTTTTGAGCGTCTCAAGGGTCTCCTTGTCTCTGCTCCATTGCTTCGCCCTCCAAATTATCATCGTGACTACATCCTATATTTAGCCGCTGCCGACACCACTATTGGCATGGTTCTTGTCCAAACTGACGACGATGACACTGAACATGTCATTTATTATCTCAGTCGAAACCTCCTTGATACGGAAACTCGATATGCACATGTCGAGAAGTTGGCGTTAGCCGCTGTTTGCGTTGTCCAACGTTTTCGTCACTATATTCTGCTGCGCACTACTACGGTGATTTCTGATTGCAGCCCCATGACATATATCTTGTCACGCCAGTTGCTGGGGGGCAAATACTCTAAGTGCATTTTCATCCTCCAGGAGTTTGACTTGGAGTTCACTTCCGCCAAGTCTAAGAAATCGTTGGTTTTCGCTGAGTTAATTTTCTCTTTGCCATCTTCTTCTTCGCCATCTCACACGGAAGATCACATCCCGGATGAGACTTTGTTTCTCATCAGCACCCTCGACCCCTGGTATGGTGACATTCTTACATATTTGCAAACGTCCTCCTTCTGCCTGGTCACTTCCAAAGACGCTCGACGAAGGATTCGTCATCAATCCCAACCATATCGGATCATTTGGGATACTTTATATCGCCTCGGCGCCGACTCTGTTCTCCGTCGTTGTCTTACTCAAGAGGAAGATGAGAGAGTCCTGAATGACTGCCACTCAGGTGCTTGTGGCAGTCACATGTCTGGCTATGCTACTGCTCAGAAAATTCTCCATGCTGGCTACTTTTGGCCTTCCATCTTCAAGGACTGCATTCTTGTAGTCTGTTCCTGTCACGAGTGCCAAATTTTCCAATGGAAGATGCGGGCACCCGCTGTTCCTTTGCACCCTGTTGTTACCGTCGGCCCTTTTGCCAAATGGGGCATTGATTATGTCACCTGTAACCCTCGCTCGACCAGGGGGCATGGGTTCATCATCGTTGCCGTTGATTATTTTACTAAATGGGCCGAGGCGATGCCTACACTGAATGAGGACGGTCACACAGCGGCGCAATTTTTGTTTAATCATGTTATTTCCCGATTCGGCGTCCCTCAAGCCATCGTCACTGATCACGGAAAGCATTTCCGGAATCATATGATGACAGAACTGACAACCCAGCTGGGCTTAAAGCACGACAGTTCTACTCCGTACTACCCTCAGTCCAATGGCCAAGTTGAAGCGATCAACAAGATCTTGGTTACAATGCTTCAGCGCACCGTTGGCGAGGCACAATCTAACTGGCATTTGATGTTGTTCCCTGCTTTGTGGGCTTACCAAACTTCCGTGAAGGATGCCACTGGTTTCACTCCATTTCAACTAGTCTATGGACTAGAGGCTACCCTTCCGATCGAGTGTGAAATCCCTTCATTAAAATTAGCCATCGAGCTACTTCCTAACACTACCCCATTAGAAGAACGCCTCCTTTATTTGGAGCGTCTAGATGAGACTCGTCGCCTAGCTAATCTGGCCATCGAAACGCAAAAGAGACGAGTCAAATCTCATTTTGACCAGGCTGTTCATCCACGTTCCTTCAATGAGGGAGACTTAGTTCTCCTATATGATCAGGCAAACGAGAAGTTAGGACCAGGAAAGCTCGAATCCATGTGGCTAGGCCCTTATATTGTCAAGAAAGTTTTGGACAAAGGAGCCTATGAGTTAATAGATTATGAAGGAAATCCTATCGCGCAGCCTCGTAATGGGCTGTATTTGAAAAAGTACTATGCATAATGCTAGTACACTTCTTTTTGTATATACATGTACTCTAGCAAGTGTGTTGTGTATGTGTGTTAGAATTTTTTATAGACTCAATCGTCGCTTGTCTCTTATTGTGTTTTCCGCTTCTTGTGCAGATGTCTAATACACCTTATATTGGTTTCGCTGATGGTGCCTGTCGCAGCACTCGTAACTTATCCTCTGCGGCATGGGTGATCTCTGATCCTCATGGTGAGATGATAGATCTTCAAGGTGTCTGTTTGGGTCGTACCACAAATAATGTTGCCGAGTATTGTGTCGTAATCGAGCTCCTTACTGAAGCAATTAATCTTGGTATTCGCACATTAGTGGTAAACCTGGATTCTCATCTTGTCGTCCACCAGCTTAATAGGCGTTATTCCGTCAGATACCATCATAATTTATGTGTAATATTGTTAGAAAGGAATTTTGAGTTTATTACATACCAACATATTCCACGACAATTGAACACATTATCTGATGCATTAGCTAATCATGTATTAGATAGACATTTGCGAAATTTGTAAATAATAAATCATACAAGCAAGCACATGAAAACATAATAAGAAACCATAATCATATGTATATATATATATGTGTGTGTGAGTCAAAATATTCGCGCCTCGCGCGTTACAAAAAATAATACATGTCCAAACGTCTATACAGCCGCTGACAGCGTACTCCTCAAAAATATGCAAAAATGAAACCTAGGCGTCTAAGCACGGTTATGCTCGTGATAGCATGTCACTGCTCGCACCAAACGTCTCAACAGACGATGGACACGAGTAGAGACTCCCACCTTGTGCCTCTGGTAAGCTCTAGGTACATCTGCCAATCTGCCGTAGTCTGGGATACCTCGAGTGAGTGCCTCGAGGTTCTGTACAAGATCATCCTCACCCTCTATCTGAGGATCCATTGCGGGTTGTGCTCTGCGCGCATTGTGGGGCAAGTCAGCTGGTCGCTCTGCGCCAACATCTGTATACATATATAGACGCTATTAGAAATAGACATGTATTAACAAAAAAAAAAAAAAAAATTAAATACATAAACATAAAACGAGAAAGTTCTTAAACTAGCTCCTCACCCCATCCTTCTCTGGTCAGGTAAGGGAGATCGGGTATCTCCGGTGATGTGCCCCATAGGGCAGTCCTCTATGCTATCATCTGGTGTCGGAGCCAATAAAGAACTCGGGCTTCCAAGGACATCTGTTGGCCCCCTCCTCCTCTGGGCATAAGTTCTGCCCACCGATGCAATCTCGGTTCCCTCAGCACTAGATCTGCTACTATCCCTCTAGGTACCAGGAAAACCGGCAGCCGCTCTAGAAAGAAGGTCACAATGATTGACCCATACCCAAATTGTTTGTTTCCATCCCGCTTACACTTGGTAAGCTGTCGTTTGATGTTGTTCGTCACCGCTGAAGCCCAATCAAACACTGTCGGATGGAGACACTCGGTGGCCAGCAGCAAATGATTCTTGCTGGCCTCATGGGGTGCCTGTATACCTACTGCCCGAGTAATAGTAAACAAAATAACTCGTAGAACCAAGCTGGGAACCGTGTTGATATCTATCTTCCTGCTGTTTACACCAAATCGTGCATTAGGACACACTCTGTCCTTCACCTCCTCGATCTTCTCTGCAGAAGGTCGACTTCCTGTTAGAATAGGACGTGCACCTCGCTGTGATAAACCAGTGATAAAATAGACATTGGCAACATCCAGCTCCAATGTCTAATCCTTCAGGCGAAACACCTGATCCTCTACATCCCAAGCATCTACTATGAAGCATAGTAGCTCAGGTTGTGCGCGTAGGTATGAAGTATGGAAGAATTTTTTCAGTCCGCAGTCTCTTAATGCATTCATGCAGTCATCATCCGCCAAAGCCAGGGCATCAACTTCATTGTGCTCTCGTTCTTTCCATTTTAGCACCATTTTTAGCGAAATCCTGCAACCAAAGGCAAATTTTCAATTGTTAGATAATTATTGAAGCATAAATTGAAAGAATTTTGCAACTCTAACGGTCCAATTTAGTAAAAAATGAGATCGCGCCATTGGCGCGACTGTTTCTAAAACAATCGCGTTAATGGCGCGACCTCTATGGAAAAATTTCTCCATTGGCGCGGTCCCGTGCCGGAAACCCGCGCCAATGGCGCGGACCTAAAAATTTGCAAATCCCTTTGCAGGGAGCTAAAATATGGATAAAAAGTTGAAAAAATGGAATGAAAATAAAGCTTGGGATGAGGCCTCTTACCTGTTGCAGACGGCGGCTCGAACAGTCCCCTGGATCGATCACAATCAGTAGGTGAATTTTGCACTAAAAACCCTCCAACAGTGAACTCATAAGGTAAAAAGTGAAAGTAACTTTATTTTTTACTTTTTTACTATTTATAACACTATTTTGACCTAAAAATACATTAGAAGTGATATTTTTCTGTATTTTTAGTATATTTTCATGTCGAAATGGGTTTTACGTTGTTTTTTGAATGATGGCAGGGTCTGGTGCAATTCAACCGAGCTTCTTTTTAACTTTTTCAAGCTCGGTAAAACATAAGAAAATGTTACTTATGATCTGCTTTCAGCTCTTTTCCTGACCTTTTAAAGCGGAAAAGATCGCCGAGTTGTCCCTCTTGGCTCGTTAAACGGTTACTAAGGGGCGGTCATTTTAAGTTCTTTTATCGACCGTTAAAATATAAAAAGATTACCGAGTTTTTGTCATTTCGAACTCGTTAATGGTTACGAAACGACGTGATTTCGATCCCTTTTTTACTTTTTCAGATCGAAATCACTACTCATGAAAAGTACTCCTCGGTCGTAATGATCGGGTGGTTCTTTCGGGTATCATTTTACACTTTTTCGGACCCGAGAGACACAACTCTACGAAAAAGGACCTTTGGAGTTTTCTTTTCCATGTCTTTTTCAAACTCTCTAAAATAAAAAAGACTCCGAGTTTTACCTATGTCGGACTCGTTAAACCCTGACAACATTGGACTCGTCGTTATGACGAGACTTGAGCTTCTCCTCCCTAGGGCTCGTTAAACTTTTACTAGGTT
>APFE030748349.1:47498-66224 GCA_000404065.3 Pinus taeda
GTGTATTTCAATGGTATTTGAGTTGTATCTTTTCTGACCGATATATAATTGCATATACTGGATTTTACGCTTGTGTTTATATCGTTCTTTGCATGTGCAGGTGTCCGTTTACGTGGAGCGTGAGGATTGTGACCAGCCAAAGCAAAGGGACGGGAGCAGCGTTTCTTCTTCAACTACTAGCGTTGGATTTCAGGTAGATCATCATGATCGATCTCTGATTTATGCAATTAGGAACCTGCGTGTAGCATGTGTGATTGTTGGTAGACCCGTGTTGGGCTAGTGGGATCGCCTCTGTCCACAGAGGGGATTTAACAGTTCAACACAAGGTATGCTAGGTAGTTCCAAGGAATGCTAGAGTACCAGGGTGACATGCCAAGATGTGCCAAGTCCTAGGGTGTGCTAATATGTGTTAGGGAGTGCCATGAGAACACAAGGGAGAACTAGTTCAAATTGCATGCAAATGAATAGATAAGAGTGTGTGATAGGGAGTTTCAACAAGTTCTAATTGTGTTAAGGAGGGAGTGACAAGGCTATATGCTAGGCAGTGCCAAGACATGCTAGAGTGTCAAGGCATGTTAGGGAGTGGTAGGATATGTTAGGGAGCAGAAAATCATGCCAAGGAATGGAGGGGATGATAATGTGTGCCATGTAGTGCTAATGGATTGTTATACGTGCTAGATGTTATGGCATCTGAGGATGTAAACTATGTTTCTTAGTTGTTTTATGGGCATTGTTGGATGTGAGCCTTGACTTGGTAACTTTTTAAGTGGGATGAGTTAATATTGGACATGAGAAGCCTAAGATGATTTATAGCTCATTAAGGGAAAAAGGCATAGTCTAGTTGTAGTAAATGTAACTTGGTAAAGTTGTTGTAGTCGAGGCAGGACTTGGTTGGGTTCCTAAGTCTAAAAGAAAAGAAGGGTAGTTATAAGGGAATGATAATTACAGAGTGCCATGTCATGCCAAGGAATGAAAAGGCATGCTAACATATGCCAGATAGTGTTAGTGCAGGTCAAGGAGTGTTTGGGAGTGTCAAGGAATCATAAGGGAGAACTAGGTCAAAGTGCATGGAAATGAATGAATAAGAGATTATGCCAGGGAGTGTCAGCAAATTCTAGGTGTCCCATGGATGAAGAATGTTAGGATAATTTCATATTAGGACTTGTAGGAGGAAAGCCTACGATTGTGATAAGAGAATGGAAAAAGCAGTTTGAGACAAAGGGAGACTTTGGTCTAGCCACAACACTATTTTTTCAATGACTTGGTTGGGTTCCCAAGTCACAAAAAAAAGTAAGGTTATCTATGAGGGCATGAAAACTAAGGAGTGCCAAGGTGTGCAAGGAATTTCAAAAAGTGCTAACACATGTTATAAATTTTGAAGGAATGTTAGGCATGTCAAGGCATGCCAAGTGCTAAGGCATGCCAATGTGTGCTAAGTTTTAGGATGTGGTGCCAACACATGCTAGGGATTGCCAAGGAAACACAAGGGAGTCCTCATTTCAGTTACATGTAAATGAATGAATGTGCGTGTGTGATAGGGAGTGTTAACAAGTTATAGATGTGCTAAGAAGGGAGTGACAACGTATGATAAGCAATGCCAATAGATGATAGAGTGCTAGGAAATCCTACTAAGATGTGACAAGTACCATGGTGTGCCAATGTGTGCCAAGGAGTGTTAGGGAGTGTTAGGGAAACACAAGGGAGCACTAGGTCATAATGCATGGAAATGAAGGAATAAGAGTGTGTGGCATGG
Organism: Pinus taeda; assembly: GCA_000404065.3. Lineage (NCBI taxonomy): Eukaryota > Viridiplantae > Streptophyta > Pinopsida > Pinales > Pinaceae > Pinus > Pinus taeda. Next base: position 49,252 of record APFE030748349.1, read on the forward strand.
AGTTTTAGTGAGTTCCAAGTGTGTTAAGGAGGAGTTACAAGGCATGCTTCGCAATGCTAAGGAATGCTAGAGTTCTAGGGCAACATGCGGCCAAGATGTACCAACGCGTGTAAGGAAGTGTTAGCTGGGAGTGCTAGGGAAACGCACGGGAGAACTATGTCAAAATGAATGGAAATGAACAAATAAGAGTTTGTGATTAGAAGTTTCAGTGAGTTCTAGGTGTGTTAAGGACAAATTGACAAGGTATGCTAGGTAGGGTTAAGGCATGTTAGAGGCTAGGGAAAAATGCCAAGATGTCATAGGTGCTAGGGTGTAACAACACGTGTAAAGGAGTGATAAGGAGTGCTAAGGAAACACAAGTGAGAACTAGGTAAAAATGCATGGAAATGAATGAATAAGAGTTTGTGACCAAGAGTGTTAGTGATGTCTAGGTGTTCTAAGGAGAGAGTGATAATGTATATTATGTAGTGCTAAGGAATGTAGAGTGTTAAGGCCATAGGCCAAGATGTATTAGGTCCTAGGATGAGCTAGGGAGTGTTAGGGGGTGTGAAGGAAACATAAGGAAGCACTAGTTCAAAATGCATGGAAATTAATGAATAAGAGTGTGTGAGAGGGAGTTTCAATGAGTTCTAGGTGTGTTATGGAGGGAGAGACAAGCATGGAAAATTTTAAGGGCGGATTTTCGCCCTTAGGGGGAATTAAGGGGTTTTATATTTTTATTGGGTGAATATTTTGTATCACAGTACATTGTTACAAATCGCCTCAAACTTATTTTATAAAAAAATTAGGTATGGAGGTTAGCCCACCTTGAGTAAAAAAAGTAAATTTAGCCCTTGAAATTAGGAGTTACAACCTTCCATTCGCCCTACTTTTCAAGAATAGGTATTTATGATAGTTATTTCACCCTCCACATTCGGTGTAAAAAGGTGTTTTTTTCTTTTGTTTTACCGTATTTCATGGTATTGGGGTTAATTTCGAGAAAATGGCCTTATTTTTTGGAACAAATGGTCACAAAAGAATAGTTCATTTTATTTAAAAATTCAAGTCTCTTATTTTCATGTTTATTTAAAGATTGAATAATGTTCTTGCCATATTCCAAGTTTGCATCTGTTTAGTCATAATCATATAAAGAATAATAGAAAACATTTTTTTTATATTTACTTCATAAGTCACCTTATATTTACGTGTAAATAAATAAAAATATAAATAAAGTGGAGTATGGTAAATAAACAAAACCTCTTTTTATACTTACTCCAAAGGTATGGTAAATAAATATAAATATAGATAAACTAGAGGTATGGGTCAAAAAAGAGGTTTTATTTAAGTGAATCCTATGGGCCAAATACCATATTTATAAAAGAGGTATGGTAAACTAATAAAAATATAAATAAACAAGAGGTATGTTAAATAAATAAAACATTTTTTTATATTTACTTGAGAAGTCACATTATATTTAAGAACACTAAAAATATGTGTTATATTTAGGTGAAGCCTATGGGCCAAATATTATGGGCCAAATACCATGGGCCAAATTATTATTAATACCATGCAAAAAAACATTATTAACCCATTATTAACCCTAATATTAGTATTAATAAGAAAAAAGATGGCACATGGTATTGACCCATGGTATTCATGTGGAATGTGGGCTATTTAAAGGAGGGAATTAAACCAGCATAGATCCATCTTTACTCTAGATCTACTAAGCCTTGGGAGGGATCAAATATCGTGACATGCAAACTAGCATAGAGTGAAAAAATATTTGATCCTTGGGCTTGGTAGATCAAGGGTAAAATGGATCTTGTAATTTAATGTCACTTAAACATTTTAATTTGGTTAAAAAAAAAAAAACAATTATTATTTTATTAATTTTTTATAAATTACTAATAGTAGTTTTTAAGCTCCAAGTTTATGATAACCCATGGTATTGACCCATGGTAATATCATGGTATTCATGTGAGAATAGGCTATTTAAAGGGGAAATTCTATCAGCGTAGGTCCATCTTAATTCTGTGTCTACCAAGTGTTGAGAGAAATAAATAGGTTTCGTCCCTCCAAAAGTGGTAGAACTGGAGGAGTTAAGATGGATATAGGTTGGTTTTTATGATAATGAAGATATTAAATAGACTTAGGAAATTATATTATTAAAAACATCTTAATGTGAATGGTTAAAGCTATATTTAATCACTTCACAAAATTTAGTAAAAAATACCAATATCTCCATTAATATTGGTTTTTCTGATTTAACAAAAAAAAATCAAAATAGTGAAATCTTATCACTCTTTCCACATCACCCTCACAGAAGAGAGATAGTCACTGCCTAGATTTCCCTTCATGAAAAAGTTAAGGTACTGATGTTGGATTAGTTGTTTGAAAAATATGCTAGTTTGTACAACCTTTCATCTTCTCTGTTATTCTTAATTTGTTGTAATGATCTGTAGGGGTTGGGCTAATGCTTGAAAAATATGTTGGTTTGTACAACCTTTCATCTTCTCTGTTTTTCTTAATTTGTCATAATGATCTGTAGGGGTTGGGCCAGTGCACCATATTGTCCTAAAAGGTAGAGATTGTGCACCAAAAAGGAAATTAATCCACATGTTATAACGTTGTTAAAAAATGCAAGACATATGGAGTGAATTATGCCAATAAGCAATTTAATTGAAGATTTCCAATTAAAATAATAATAAATCTATATGTATATATTAATATATTGGTTGGAAGGCTTCTGACAATGGTCACTTCTTTCCATTAGATCCCCTTCAGGCCTTTGGGATACCTACTACTTTCTTATATTATATAGTTGGGGCTTGCTACTTGTTGGCATGTTGGGGTAAACACAATGTGTTTTTTTTTTTTTTTTTTATCTCACAGTTGGATTCTATGGAATAAGAAAGGAATTTGATAGCTTGACAAAAGTGGTACAAAATATATTTTTTTTAATCTCATAGCTGGACTCTATGGAATAAGAAAGAAATTTGATATCTTGACAAAAGTGGTAGAGAAAAGATTAATCTCTCCTACAGAACTGGTGGTCAAGATCAACAACTACAAGAAATTTGTTGTGGAATATTATCAAAACTAATAGAATGATATGAAAGAGTGTATTGTGAGAACCTTGACAAACATGGCCACTGAAACTTGCAACATTGTTTGTAGGAAGAGAAAATTATGTGTCTTTTTTCCAAACATGTATGTTAGTATATTACAATTTAATGAATATGTTTTCCTATTATCATCTATGCTTTCATACTTTAACAAAACATTCACCAAGACTTCACTTTTTATTATTCAGTGAAAGATTTTCCAAGATCTTACAAGATTTTATAATTCAGCGATAGATTCACCATGACTTTACAAGATAATATAATCTGGTGAGAGATTAGCCAAAAAAATTATATATACATATTATATTATTGATAAAATCGCCTCCCATTTTTCCTATGTATCATGGGGATTCACCCATTTATTATACATATAAATTTAGGGTGGTCCTTAAAATTTTCCCTGGTGACAAGGTTATATGCTAGGCAATGCCAAGGTATGCTAAACTACCAAGGCATGTCAGGAAGTGCCATGGTGTGCTAGGGAGTGTAAAAGCATGCCAAGGAATGTAGGGGATGTTAATGCATGTCACATAGTGCCAAGGCATTCTAAGACATGTTAGGTGCTATGGCATGTCAAGATGTAAATTGTGTTGCTTAATTGTTTTAGACCAAGGTTGGATGTGATGACCTTGTCTTGGTAACTTGTTAAGTGGGATGAGTGAGATTGTGCATGAGTGCCCTAATAAGTTACAAGTAGTTCCTAGGTGAACAAGGCATATGTTGAATTCCATGACACATGAGAATCTGAGTTTGGCCTTAGAAGTTTTTATGCGAACACACTCAAGTGTCACAACACATCTACTATACCGAACAAAATCTGCCATGGAAGAAAAATTAATGGTTGGATTCACATAGTTTAGGGTCTGCACATCTTCATATGCTAATGCTTATTATTGTGATATACAATAGCCATTTATATGTGTGGTGTAAGACTCCTCTGGATATTTCTATCCAACAACAACATTTTTGTGTTAAAAGGTGTACTGTCAGAGGTTTCTCCATAAAAAATAGCAACTAAAAGGGACCTTACTATGCACAGAGATGAAGAATTAAGAATATTGTTATCTATGAGTGCCGATGTGGAGCTATGGGACAAAATTACACAGTCAGTGAACCTTTTTGTTCAACCAATCAAGATCTAAAAAGGAAAATGTGTGATTATATATACATGTGTGATAGTATTTGGAGAAATGCCAACCTAACCCACAAATTTGTTGACATTTTGCTGGAGATGACCTATAATTGTTCCTAAATTTAATAAACATGTAAAATAGGGCTGACTTTTCAATACAAAATATAAATTGATAGGAACATGGCCAAATTGTGAAAGTATAAAAATTGGTATGGTTTAAAGGGACCGATCCCTTTGAAAAGTCTTAAATGTGGTAATGAAGATTGAGCCTCATTATAGAACCCCTTTGGGCATCCATCTTAGGAATTGGTGTAGAATGCAACACTTCAGAATAATTTTTGTAGCAGTGATGTCAACACTTGTATAGTGACATGGGGTTTGAGTTGGCCTGTCAAAGCTCATTGGTCTACTTTGGAACTTCTCTAAGGTGATGCCTTATATGATTTGGAGTACGAGGGCATGATTTGATATTTAGTTTGCATTGAAGAAGCTTTGGAGGCTAGATACTACGGAAAAACCCCTTGTTCTGAACAGGGAAGCACTTGCCACTGAAGAAAGTAACAACAAGTACATAGATTTGAAACTCAAATCATGTCACTATTTGTTACTCTTTGAGACAAGAAATAACTAAAAATTTCAAACACTACTATTCACTTTTCCTTTAGTCTAGAAGGTACAATGAATATGGAAACATGTACAACAATGTCTCAACTTTCTTAACTCCTAATCGTAATGCACCTTCCTTGAATGGATAGACAAGACAATTAAAGTCTTTTGCTAGTGAATATGATATGAGATATGCAAACATGATTCCTTAGCTAAGGCTGAGAATTAATAACTAGGGAAGTTCTCCTTTTAACTGTGCATGCAAAAAATAAATAAAACAAAGAGTTTCGCTACTCCAGGTGCCAGAAACGAATCCACTGCCTAAGGTAAGAGCTTTTCCCAGAATAATATATTAAGGACTCAGAAACTTTGTTTCTTCCTTCAAAAGAGGTGTATGCCAAATAGAACTAAGTTATCATGCACTATCCTCCAAATTCATTCACCTTTAACAGAAATCTTGTGCCCAAAAAAAGACAAGAGACCAATATCCAATAGAATTCGTTGACCAGCTAGAGACCGTTGTGCTCAAACAGCGAGATAATAATGGAATGTCAACTAGGGTGGAATATTTCACCACCAAAATTTACAAGAGATAGAAGGGGTCAAAACTATCAAACCTAATGCTCAAGAACAAATGAATTAATCCACAATTGGTGATCCAAAATGAATTCAATCCTTCTTTATTTATAAAGTTTGCCAAAGGGGTTTCATATTCTTAAGTGATTGAGTAAACCTTACTTCAAACCCCAAATTTGGGTTTTTTAAGCCCAGTTTCCGCAAAAATTTCCCAAAAATGGGTATTTTTGGGTTTTTCCCCTTTATGGAGGACTATAGTCTATGGGAATGGATAGGATATTACGTCCCATTTGTCCTCAATTTGTAGAGGGCGTTACATGGCACCTAATAAAAGAAACAGTGCTTTAGTTTAGGAGATAATAACTAAATGCTTATTTCTTTCCACATAGGACATACATCTTGCAAAAATGATCATGGGGTACAAATACTACAAAAGGCCTAAATCTTGCTAGCATTGTCATAGTCCAAGAATAAAAACCCTTTCAGGTGAAGCAAGGTCAGTACCACATACTACAAGCACAAATGACAAATTCAAAACTAATATACTTATTCAATGAAAGAATGACAAATCATATTAGCGGACTTTAAATTTAATACCTCTTGAGTTGCAGTGTCAATCAAAATTTTTCAAGTTGGATCATATTAAGTACTCAATGTTGTTTTGGGTCTAATTTGAGGAAAAGGAGGAGCTCTTGGTGACAATGGGATGATCAGGCTTGTCAGAAGGGAGCTCTGTGATGAGCCCCAAAAATGGATAATTATATGGGCTCATTCAACCTCCTAATTTGACTTAATCCACCATTCTCATTAGTTTATTGCATGTTTTCTATTATATTTATGCTAATAGAGTGAATTGGGTTAGTCATTATGCCAACAAGTCTAATGGGTACTTTGTGCAGTGTTTTGGTCAATTTTGAGACAAAATCAAAGGTTTTAATGAGCACTTGGCAGCCAAATTCGTGGAAGAACAAGGGAGAGGATTTTGAGGAAGGTGTTCCCTTCATTTATGGGCCCTTACCTCAAATTCTCTACCATCAGCTCGGAGTTCAAGGGCCACTAAATCGATTATCACAGCGGCAGCCGAGCAAGTCAAGTAGGACTGCTGTTAACTGCAAGTTTTGGGCAGCCGAGTCCCTAAAGTTTAGGAAGACTGTTGGGGTCCTCAATTTGTATAAATAAGAGGGCCTAGGGCCTCATTTTGGTTAGCCAGTAGTTAGTCACTTTGTAGGTAGAAGTTAGCTAGTTTGTAGTTCGATTTTAGTCAGTAGATTAGCTTTGCATTTCAGCACCTTTTCAAGCTTTCCCTTGTGGACAGTTTTTTATGTGACTCTTCTTTTCTTGCTCAATAAAGATGAATTCAGCTTTGCACCAGCTCTAATCTCTCTTAGGAGGCTGTAGCTGTTGGGGTTGGGCCCATCTCAAGTGCCCAGTACCTCCTTTGTTCACTTTTATGTGTCTTTGCTACATTCTTAGAAAAAAATATGCTAATTTAGATTTAAATCTTGCTTTGTTATTTAGATTTCTTTTGATGATTAAAAATGATTTTTATGATTAGATTGAGTTGGTAGGATAATCACAGTGAAAAAGCTCCAGAAAAGGGTCAACAACACTTTCGGTTTCACCTCTTCCTTATTGGATCAGGGGCTGGAATTGAAGTAACCGTGTTGTCCCAAACAAAAACACTAGTTTGCTTTACCATGCAATCCTTAGTATACTGTTTCCATTTGCAGAAGTTGGTTATGTGTTTAGATCTCTGAAATGTCTCATTGTATAGTTGATATATATGGTTCTCCTTCAAATAAAACTGTTGTTCGTTCACTTTATTGTTAGCTAGATTAGATTAGCTAGGACTTTGGTTACTTGCAAGACTTTGTTGATTCAGTTGAATGTACACAGTGCAGAGCATCTCTACCACTCTTTCATCCATCTAAGCTTCATCAAAGCCATCTATTCCATCTCCTAGCTAGGTTCCTCGTCTCACATCTGTCTTCTTGCCCACGTAACCCTACCTTTTTGTGCAATCATTGTTTCATCCTTCTTTGAGCCAATTCAGCCTTCTACACCGTCTCACCACTCCATCCACCAGTCCCTAGGCCACTTCAGACCCCTATCCTACCTCCATATCCATTCATGCATCTTCCCTCACTCACCCATCCTCTAAAATCCAATTTTTAAACATCCTGTAGAAATTCCTGTAGAAATTCCTGAACATCCTGTAGAACCCCTGCAGACTTCCTATAGAAGCTCACAAATGAGGTTTCTTGATAGCAAAACTTTGTGAAACTCTCTAGAAGGGTGTTAGGGACTCCTTAGACCCTCTCTGAACTTTCCCGACCTCTTCCAAGCATTTCTCCTCCTTGATCCACCCCTGCACAGTCAAGAACAGTGAAAGCATATACATGATGAAACTGACAACTCAATCAAAAATACAAAAAGATGTTTTCTTCAGATAGAGGTAGTCTAGACACATGTATTTTACCTTCATAGAAGTAATGGCATCTCTTTCAGTAGTTTGCATTCTTTTCTTTGCATCAGTAGGACTAGCTAGTAGAATTAGGGTTTGCTAGGGTTTGCGCTTTCCTTCAGTTTTTCAATCTCTTTTCGCAAATAGATTAGCTTCCTTCGAGTTAGCTTTCATCCATTAATTAAAAAGCTTCTTCTAAGAGCTCATAGAAGTTGGCTTAAGCCCCTAGCGGACTTGTGCCAGCTGACCAAGTGACAGTTGCGGCAAGAGCTAGTACTTGTGCATACAGCACCGTCGCTTCCAAGTTTGCTATGAACTACAGGGTTGATAAAATTAAAGAAGGGAGTTCCAGGAGTTGCAGCATTATTACTACAATACTGGGGCCCACCATATTTTTGGAGTTGTTGCCGGGGATCGAACCCGGGTCACCCGCGTGATAGGCGGGAATACTCACCACTATGAAATGTACGCTGGCTTTATTTGAACTACAGTGATGTTATGAACTACATGTTCTCTTCTATCTGTTAATTATTTGATGTCCTATGCGCTGGAGTTCAACACGTCTACCACTACCTATGTTTTTTAAATTTCACGTAAATGACTATACACGTATGCTGCGTGATTTTTGCCTGGATGAGTGCAATCGAATCTGGCTAGCTTCCTGGCTGAATCCCACCATCTCATTCATTCATGCAGTGCTTAGATTAGATTCATGCAATAGAGGAATGAGTTTTAGTCACATACCTGGAAGTTGAATGTGGCTACCGTGAGGTGTTGTGGCCTTTCATTTGCTGCATGCATTGGTTTCTGTGGTTGCATGAGGGCTTGGTGGCTGATTCATGGCTATTTTTTCTTGTGTAGGTATCCTCTGGCTAGCTCCACACTACAGGAGCTGGTCTTCACGTTCAGATCTACACCCTCAAGCTGCTGCTGCTGAATTTCCACAGGATAGAAATTTGTTTTCACCATTGCTCCCGAACGGTAGACCGAATCGATCTGAAACTTGTTGAGCATGTTCCTATCATCATTATGCACCTCCCATAGCAAAATTGCGATCAATGGATGCACAGATTTCGAAAAAAATGGAAAATGGCTGAAGATTACAGAGATCAATTTCTCGAACATGCGTCGGAATCGGCTGAAACTGCTTGGGTAAGCTACTATCACCCATGTGCATCTCCCCATGAAACAGGTTTTGAAACGGATGCGCGGATATGGAGAAAATGCAAAAATGGCTGAAAGTGATGGAGGCTGGTTTCTTGGAAACCGTGCACTGAATTGGCTGAAATTGCTCGGGCATGTTGCCATCATCCCTATACAACTCTCTATAAAAGACAGCCAAGCCTAAGGTTTTTTGACACATGTTGGAGCAAAACCAAGCAATCATGGGCTAAAAGACAGCTAAGCCTAAGGTGACGATTCGTAGGGGGTTGTCTATGGCATTAAATAACCCTTCCTCGGAATCCTCACCTTAGGCTTGGCTGTCTTTTAGCCCATGATTGCTCGGTTTTGCTCCAACATGTGTCAAAAAACCTGAAATAAGAACGTGTTAGCCACCTAGGAAGAGTGACTACCCTTATTCGTACAAATGACATAATCATACTGAAAATAATGCATAAGCTATGGAAAATGAAGGATTGAACAAAGACTGAACAAGGATAATTATGCCAAATGAGCCCAACAAGTTAACAATTTTGGGGCTCACCATCACCCCCCTGCTAAAAGGGTTGCTCATCCTCTGAGCAACTAGTCCAGCTCCTCGTCTTTCATTGCGTTAATCGCCACCCTCACATCCCAGGCTTCTGAAGTAGTGTCCCCCGCACTGTCATGGAATCTGGCCTTCCTTTCCACCTCTTCCCACTACTTATGCTCTTCCTCTTATGTGCCTCCTTCTAACAATCCCAAAAGCAAGGGTGGACTTAGCTTGAGGCCTATCCAATTTTTAAACATCCTGTAGAAATTTCTGAACATCTTGTAGAAATTCCTGAACATCCTGTAGAACCCCTGCAGACTTCCTATAGAAGCTCACAAATGAGGTTTCTTGATAGCCAAACTTTGTGAAACTCTCTGGAAGGGTGTTAGGGACTCCTTAGACCCTCTCTGAACTTTCCCGACCTCTTCTAAGCATTTTTCCTCCTTGATCCACCCTTGCACAGTCAAGAATAGTGAAAGCATATGCATCATGAAACTGACAACTCAATCAAAAATACAAAAAGATGTTTTCTTCAGATAGAGGTAGTCTAGACACATGTATTTTACCTTCATAGAAGTAATGGCATCTCTTTCAGTAGTTTGCATTCTCTTCTTTGCATCAATAGGACTAGCTGGTAGAATTAGGGTTTGCTAGGGTTTGCGCTTTCCTTCAGTTTTTCAATCTCTTTTCGCAAATAGATTAGCTTCCTTCGAGTTAGCTTTCATCCATCAATTAAAAGGCTTCTTCTAAGAGCTCATAGAAGTTGGCTTAAGCCCCTAGCAGACTTGTGCCAGCTGACCAAGTGACAGCTGCGGCAAGAGATAGTACTTGTGCATACAGCATCGTCGCTTCCAAGTTTGTTACGAACTACCGGGTTGATAAAATTAAAGAAGGGAGTTCCAAGAGCTGCAGCATTATTACTGCAATGATGTTATGAACTTCACTAATGTTATGAACTGCAATGATGTTTGAAGCGTTAGAGTATTGGTGATTGCTGTTTTTTTTCTATTTTCTACTACAACCTTCTGCTAAGTAGTTTATTTCAGCAAACGTAGAATAGATTGTTTCATTTCCATTCTGCAATTTCATTTCCGCAAAAGTAGATTAGACATTTCCTGCTTTCATAGATTAGAATTTCAATTCTGCAATTTCATTTCTGCAAACGTAGATTAGCATTTCAATTCCGCAACCGTAGCCTAGCATTTCATTCCTGCAATTTCATTTCAACAAAAGAGATTAGTCCTTTCCTTCTTTCATTTCAATTCTGCATTTTCATTTCAGCAAGATAGTTAGTTGCAATTCAATCTATTTCAGTTTTGTAGGTACAAGAAAAAAAAAAGAACAAAAATCAACCAAAAATATTTTCTTTCATGCCTTATAGGAGTAGAGATAAGTTAGAAAAATGATTGCACAACACCCCCACTATTTCACACAGCCAACCTTCTCTCTTCTTCGATGGCTGTGATTAAAGAACCCTTAGGTGGACAGCAAGACATATTTGAAGAACCTCTAGGGGAGAAGAAGAAGAAAATATTCCTCTGGAGCAAATGGCTACAAACAGAAATGTTGAGAGCAGCACCTTATCCAAAAATGAATTTGCAAATCAAATGGAAGATTTCAAGAGTGATATGAGGCAGTTTCTTGCCATGCAACTAGATACCTTGCAGATCCAAAGGAAGCAAGAGGAAGCCAACAGGGCTTTGGTCATCATTTTTCCCAGGTGCACTAGAAAGCATCCTAGGAATGAATGTCCATTGCACTCCATAGAAGTGTGTTTTGTCTGTGAAGAATACCATCCTACGAATCAGTGCCCTTCCTTGCCTGAACTTAAAGTTGCATATCAAAGAGCCAAAGAAGCCACTGAATCACTCTATTTCATGAACCAAAGGAGGCCACATGGACCCATATCTTACCAGCAGGAACTGCAAGGGACATCCGAGACCTATTACGACCCCTATCAAGCCACTTCCATGCCTTCTTGGGGTCCCCCTGCTCATCCTTCCTGGTTCACACCTCCTCCTTGTTCCTTCACAGATCCATATTATACCCAACCAGCTGCTCATTCGTTTCACCCTTATGCTCAGCCACAGCCTCAGTGGAATGCACCTCATCAGGGGTGGAGGCCCTAGTACAACACTTCTCTCGCTCATTTTCCTCCACCACCTGCTCAACCGCAACCATCGCCTCCTACTCCACCAAGGCAACCCCAAATGCCTACCCAACCACAACCCCATCCGCATCCATCTCAAATATACACCCCCACTCAACTACCCATACCACCATTTTCAAACCCGCACATTGGAATAGCTCAACCCAATTACAAAGCTAAGTCACAACATGTCCAAATGACTCCTCTTGAGCTCAATGATCTTCACCATAGCTCAGGAAGAGTATTGCAAAAAAGATATTATCTTGAAAGCATTGAAGGACCACATTCAGTAAAAGAAGATTCAAAAGAGGAGATCAAAGAACCATCGGTTGCACTTGATGAAGAGAAGACATTAGAATCAGAGATCGAGAGAGTTCCCTCATGGTTACCATCAAATCCTCGATGTATTCAAGAGAAAGATCAACAAAAAGAGGAAGATGAGAAAGTCATGATAGAAGAAGATATGAAGAATGATCCAGATAAGCAAAAGGACCAAGGATATCAGAGCTATATTAAGATATGGTTCCAGACGATCACTAAGTTGCAGCAGTACTCTCTTCTTCAGCTATGCTTGATCCCTTCAAAGTCAAATCATTTGGTCTCTGAAGTCCAGATAGTTGTCAAAGCATGCATTTCAAGCCTCCACATCATTTTGTCTCTAATCTCGATGTGCACATGGCTCCATTGGAAGTATTCTTATACTTGAGAACGATTTTGTTTTTCAAGTAGGGTAGGGTAGAAAAAAAAAAGGGGGGGGGGGGGGGAGAAAAATGAAAATGAGAAGAAAATAAAAATCTAAGGTGAAAACCTCCTCGGAGGCGCCTCAAATTGGCTTATTGATTGAAAATCTCCATGAGGCAGTCAATGGGTTGGGAAAAAAGAGAAAAGAAAAAAAGAGAATAAGATCCTTGGGTGAAAACCTCCCTTGGAGGCGCCTACGGCAGGCAATTAGGGTGAAAACCTCCATGAGGCGCCCTAGTTGTTTTCAAAAAAAGAGAAAAAAGAAGAAAAGAGAAAAAGAAAAAGTAAACCTAATTTCCATTGAATAATTGCAGGTTGCAAGAAGGACATTGCAGGTCAGGAGGATCGCTCAAAACAAAGACAGAGGAAGTTTTGGGCTTTCTACAGGAAGCTACAGGCGTTTCTACAAGAAGTTTTGTATTTCTACAAGAAACATCCTGTAGAACCTTCAAGCGAGCCAGATTCGAATTTGGAAGGGAATCTAAAGCTTGGAATCTATTGGTTAGGCCTGCAAGCATCCATGTTCCCATCCCTCACCCTTTTCCATCATTTTTTCCACCTCATTGTGCTTCTTTTATGAAAATTGTGTTTTCTACAGGAAGTTCTGTGTCTTCTATAGGAAGCTTACAAAAAAACCAAATTGATCTTCAAAGAGGACCCAAAGGCTGGGAATATGTCCATGAGGCCTGCACACATCCATGTTTCCATCCCTCACCCTTTTCCTTCATTTTTTCCACCTCATTGTGGTTCTTTTATGAAAACTGTGTTTTCTACAGGAAATTCCTGTAAAAATTTCAAGAAGCTAAAAATGGATTGCAAAAAGGTAGTTTGGCAAACATGATAGCTTCCTCAAGGGTTCAGAAGTCCTCCTGCAATCTTCAGACTCCTCCTCCATCATCTCCATGCCTGCATCACAGCCCAAGCTCAGTTTTTCTTTCCATGTAAAAACTTGCAGAATGCTTTGAAGAAAAAAATATATAGAACAGAATTTGTTTTTTCCATAATTTGAAAACCGTGCATCCAATTAAAAAATTGTTTTACAAGGAGTTGTATAGGGATGATGGAAACATGACCGAGCAATTTCAGCCAATTCTGGTGCACGGTTTTCAAGAAATCATCCTCCATCACCTTCAGCCATTTTTTCATTTTCTCCATATCCGTGAATCTATTTCAAAACGTGTTTCATGGGGAGATACATATGGGTGATAGTAACCTACCCAAGCAATTTCAGCCAATTCCGATGCATGGTTTCTGAGAAATTGATCTTTGTAATCTTCAGCCATTTCTCATTTTTCTCGAAATCTGTGCATCCATTGATTGCAATTTTTCTATGGGAAGTGCATAATGATGATAGGAACATGCTTAGCAAGTTTCAGATCGATCCGGTCTGTCATTCGGGAGCAATGGCGAAAACAAATTTATGTCTTGTGAAAATTTAGCAGCAACAGCTTGAGGGTGCAGATCTGAACGTGAAGACCAGCTCCTGCAGTGTGGATCCAGCCAGAGGATACCTGCACAAGAAAAAATAGCCATGAATCAGCCACCAAGCCCTCATGCAACCACAGAAAGCAGATCTGAACGTGAAGACCAGCTCCTGCAGTGTGGATCCAGCCAGAGGATACCTGCACAAGAAAAAATAGCCATGAATCAGCCACCAAGCCCTCATGCAACCACAGAAACCAACACATGCAGCAAGTGAAAGGCCACAGCACCTCACGGCAGCCGCATTCGACTTCCAGGTATGTGACTAAAACTCATTCCTCTATTGCATGAATCTAATCTAAGCACTGCATGAATGAATGAGATGGTGGGATTCAGCCAGGAAGCTAGCCAGATTCGATTGCACTCATCCAGGTAAAAATCACGCAGCATACGTGTATAGTCGTTTACGTGAAATTTGAAAAACACAGGTAGTGGTAGACGTGTTGAAATCCAGCGCACAGGACATCAAATGATTAACAGATAGAAGAGAACATGCAGTTCATAACATCACTGCAGTTCAAATAAAGCCAGCGCACATTTTTGCCACCTCACCACAAATCACGCAGCAATTAATGAACGCTCGGTTGAAACTCACAAACTGTTGTTAACTTGCACTTGCAACATTTTCAACTGAAGTATGCATCCTCCGCTTCCACAAAATGATTAACCCATCGTCTTCCATTGAGCTTTGTGGCCTGGTTCAAAATTCTCCAGCGTATTGGGCTCACTCAGAGGTGCAGGGGCGTTCTACAGGAAAGTACAGCAAAGCCTTCTAGAGCAGAAAAGCCCGAGTTTTTCTTCATCAAATTTGGAGCTTGAAGAGAGGTAGGCTCAAAAACACCATTCCCATGCATGATATTTTGAAAGGTGGTGAACTAGCTTGTTTGAATTGGGGAAAATTAAAACCAGTCTTCCTGTGGGTCAAAAATGGTGGTTTGCTTATATGATACACAAAATTTCTTTTAAATGGTGTTGCGTTGTACTCACCTCCATGATTCCTATTAACAAACTCTCCCCACTATTATGACAAACCGTTTTAAGACTCACCTGTGCACATATCAATTTTTTGTGTCTGTTATATGATTGGTATAAAAATCTGCTCTGCACTCTGTCTGTGAGAGCTTCATTCCCTTTGAAAAGTCAAAGTCTTGGGCGGCAGCAGTATTTTAACCAAAGAATTGGTGAAAGGGGGAGATACAAATAGCAAAGAAACCCTGACCTGAGAACCAAGAGGGAAAACCACATCCGAATTTCTAGTCTAACCAGAACTCAAGCCGAAAACAGGGTATCTTCAACATGCCTGGAGGGTTTATCAGAAAGGAACCCTAGGATTCCAAGAAATTGAGAGAAACTCCTGAGGTGGTAGACATGTTTACCCATGCAAAGTGGATGACCTTCTGTGATAAAATCCAAGGTCACGATGATGAAATAACAGAGGAGTTCCTAAGGTCCCTGCAGCCCAAATCAAAAACATTGACAACTATAAATTTAAGGGGATTGACCTTAAAACTCACCCCACAACTCATTAGCCGGGTCACTAAATTTCCATTGGGGATGCCTTGGGATAAAGAGGAAAGGAAATTGGACCAAAAAGCTAAAAAGGAATTCTTCCTACCAAAAGAACAGTTTTCAGAGGATAAAAATGGGGTCCGGAGAGCTAGCTTACAGCCATTTTGGAGTGAGGTCAGCCTTCAAATTATGAAATATATTACCTGTGAGGGGCAATTTAGTATTATGTATGGGTATCACTTCCGCTTGTTAACTGAGCTCAAGCATAAGATGGATTTGCCCTCAGAACAAAAAATTTGAGCATCCCATACTTCCTCCTACAGTCATTGATTGATTGTGGCACAAAACTGAAGGAGGGGACACCAGACCAGCTGGCTCATCATGGGCTTATCAAGCTCCTCGTAGAAGACTCCCTCCATACTTATACTATCCCTATCTTCTGGGAGATTTTCCGTAATATGACCAAGAATGATGATATCCAGACCCTGGCAGAAGAACTCACTTCATCCAGCAGGAGGAGAAGGAACATATTGAGGCAGAGAAGAAACCTAAAGGTAAGGAAGCTAAGGGTAAGAAAACCCAGGACAGGCCATCATAGGAAAAGCCACAAGAACAACAAAAGGAAAAGCAAGAAAAAGGACAAGATGTTGAGGCCAAAGCTGGGAGTAAAATAAAAACACCAACGCCAAGGGAGAAACGGTTGCAAACCCGAGCAAAGAAGACTGAAAGGATGCAAACAACACCCAAGGAAACCATAGCACAAGTCAAAGAGAAGGCACCCCCAGCCAAGCAAGCCAAATTAGGGAAAACTGGTTCTACAGGAAGCCAGCAGGCTGTTTCTACAGGAAGCCAGAAAACTGCTTCTACAGGAAGCCAGAAAACGGCCACTACAGGACTTTCTACAAGAAGTCTGGGGAAAGGGCAGCAGAAGGAGAAATTGGTCGAGATTTTAGCTAGGGAGGCAGCAGTTGTTCTGGCCACCCTAAGCACATCCCCCAAGCAAAAGGAGAATCAAAAGAGGGAGCTTCCACTATATTTTAAGGCAAGAAGGAGCATGCAGATAAGAACTGGAAGACCCCAATCACAGTCAAAAGAGCCAATCACAATTATAGACACCTCAGCTACACAAAAGGAGAGGTCCCCCTCAAAGGCATCCATCATCTATGAACGGGGAATGCCGTAGACATCCACCTGGAGAGAAAGAATGAAAATGTTGGACACAAAGACCTCTCTACAGGATGTTGAGACAGTTCTACAGGAAGTTGAGAATTCTCTAGGAAACTGAGCATAGGCAGTGGGAAGAAGCAAAGAGAAAAGCATGGTTTCATGACCGAGAAGAGGACATCACTTCAGAAGCTTGGCATGACAGGGAGGCCACCAAGGCCATCAAAGATGGAGAGATAGATTAGTTGCTCAGAGGATGAGCAACACTTTCAGTAGGGGGGTGATGATGAGCCCCAAAAATGGATAATTATATGGGCTCATCCAACCTCCTAATTCGACTTAATCCACCATTC